>JAAGNO010003070.1:41568-53267 GCA_033439905.1 Ceryle rudis | reverse complement strand
TGTCTAGTTAGGAAAGGACTAGATGGGGAGTTGTGTAAAACAGTTTAGATTAGACACCTATAGTCAAAGTTAGGGTGTCTGAATCCTAGCCACAGCAGCTGCCAGCTGTTGGTGTTGTTCAGCTGTAAAAAAAAAAAAAACAAAAACAAACCACTGTTGTTTAAAAAAACAAGCAGCAGTGTGAGATACATTAGAATTTTCAAAAATCCTTAAGGTATGGAAGAGCAAGATAAAAACTGTTTTAAGAAAGTAAACGTTGGGGTTGTGTGGATAAGTCTGCATTATTTTGCCAGTCTGCAAAAATTCAGTACCAAAAATCCTTTTTAATAATCAGGAAACGCATTTTGCATTTAGCCAGTAACAACATTCCTGCTGGAGTGACATTAAAGATAAGTAATTTATGACTGTAGCCCTTAATCCATTTGCAGACAAGACAGTAATAGTGAAAGTTGGCTGTTGGTGAAACTGCTTCTCTACTTTAAATTTTTACTCAGCAAAAGGAAACTTCAAAATAAAAGGTAAATAAAATATGCATTTTTTCATTTTTGTGTTAAGGATTGGCTCCTTCTCCATGTGCTAATTCAGTAACAAAGCATGTGCCAAGCTGTAACACCAAGCTCTTTAACCTGTAAGGGTTACAAACCATTGTTATTGAACGCTTCGCAGGCAGCACAGCAGGTACGGCCATCAGTCGGACACCTGCCAGCCCCGTGACACCGAGCAGCCATGGGAAGGAAGTGCAAGAACGCCATTTTAAGAGGAAGAACAATCACCTGCCAGCCCTGTGATACCGAGCAGCCGTGGGAAGGAATTGCAAGGATGCCATTTTAAGAGGATGAAGGATGGGCCACATTGCTTTAAACACCCAGATTGTGAGATTCATCTGTCAAATAGAACAGCAGCATCGATACCATCTTCTGAATTCCTCTCCTCAGGGACCTACTGAGTCTCGAGGAAGCGTAAGAGGTTGCCCAGGCTTGCTCTAAAATCACAGAATACTTATTACAGCAATGCTGGCAAGAAATCTGTTGGCTGTTCTCAGAACTGCAAGGCCATAAAAAGCGGTGGCATTCAAATATATGGCAGCAGGGTTGCTGCCCCAACTCTCCCCAAGTCTGCGCCATGCCAAAATGGATTCCTTTGGTGTTGAAGGAAGAAAGAAAAGTAAGGAGATTCACTCTGTGGAGGTTGCTGACCATCAGTGAAACAGAGAATGTTCAGCACTTCTGAGAAGCCTCTTTTAATGACCTCTATTTCTCAGTCACTTAAGCACTAGAATCACGTTGGATCCAGTGCCAGAGGAAGCAGCACTGTGGAGAACTGTCAATCCAGGCACCTTTCCTCAATGTCTCACAGAGAGCTGCTTTGCCCTAGACAGCATCTCTAGGAAGGCAGGGATGTCATTAATATCTAGAGAAGTGGCATCTTTTGGATACCTTGGGAAATTGATTTGTAGCTTGAGAGGCAGTCAGATACGTGGGAAGAAAAAGCTCCCAGCGAGAGCAGACATCTCACCTTCCTCAGCACCGCCACTGCTCAGCAAATGGCTGCTGCCACACAGGGAGCTCTGTGACCTATTTTCCTCAACGACAGACTCTCTGTGGTGTTCAACTGACCGAGGGGGTTTTCCAAAGCTTAATCTTGCACTTCTTTGCTGGGGTCACCCTGCAGGTGGGCACAGCTGGCTGTGACCTGCTTGCCAAAGCTGCTAAGGGCTGTTTTGCTGCAGGGGCGGGAAAACCTTCTGGAAGGTGTAGGGAGCTGAGGGGAAACTTCCGGAAGTTGTGGGGAGCTGAGGGGAACCTTCCAGAAGCTGGGGGGGGGGCAGCTCCCCCAGTGACTTTGGAGACTGTTGGAGGGGCTGACAGAGGCCTGGGGACACACACCCAGAGCCCCTGATGCCATGACAGAAACAAGGCTTCTCCCGCGAGGGGCTATGTGTCATTCTTGCCCAGGAAACCCTCACCTGTCAGCGCAAGCCGAGTTGAGAAGAGCCCTGAAGGAAAGGCGCCATCTTGTCAGGGCAGACAAGACAGGATGGGGAGATCTATTTTCAATATTGTTTTCTCCTTTCACCTTAAAATTAAGAGCTCCAAGTACTCTCTATGTAAAAAAAAAAAAACCAAACAAACTACCCCAACAAAACAAAAAGAAACAAACAAAAAAAAACCAAACAACCCACAACAAACCCAACAGCTTTTTCTAGCCAAACTTGTGGCACAAGGTCTTTGAGCTGCTGCTGCACGGTGTTTGTTCTGAGGGAAGGCGCAGGCTGCTCCCCTTTAGAGCCCTGGAGAGATGGGTGGGCTGGCTGTAGAGTGGGGTGTGCAGGGGCTACCCTCCCTGAGGGGGCTTGTGCCTTCCCCAGGGCACCAGGGGATGGGCCATTTTAAGCAGGCAGTGACCATTTGCAAGGGGACTGCATCAAACCTGCTTCTGCAGCATGGTCATGGATGGCAATTCTGCAAGGGAAAGTTAGGAGCTTCACAACTTCAGAGTCCTTCTTTGTAAATTAACGGCATCTAAAAGTGAGTATCTTTAATTCTCTTTCATTTTTAAAAATCCTCTTACAGAATGAAAAAGAACAATTGAGAACAACCTGCCTGTGTTCAGGAATGGAGGTAGATATAGATGTTTTGGCTACAAACCTGGCAGCATTTAAGTTCCTTGAACTGCTGAAATACTGCCCTTGCAGGGCCTCGGGCTTTGCTGACTCTTGCAGCAGGACCTGTCAGCATCTTCTTCTGGGGTCTGTGGGCTCTTTTCCTATAAATATGCTATACCAGGAAGTAAAAACTCAAAACGATACATCCTTGGCATTGTCTGCACCTTGTTTTTTAAACATTTTCTTTCCTCAATAAATATTGGATATAAAATGTCAAAGGTAACTATTGTTAAGAATTGATGAGTGCTTGCTCTATGGATTTATAACTCTTTTTCCCACCCTAATTTCATACTCTGGGTGTTTCTGGAGTTCACAAGAGCACTTATTGTTGGTTTTCTCCGAATTAATCAGTTTTTCTTTCAGTGTTATGATTGGGGTTCAGTTAGCATTTGCACATCAAGGCAAGGAAAAGTGAACATTGGGCAAAGACTTTTCTGGATTGGATCACTGCATATTTTCTTGCTGTTTGTAACCATTTGTTCTGTAGCTTAACAATAGGGAATTATGTTTTGGCAAGCACTGTAGAGGACAATGTTACCTTATTTCCACTTTCATGATAACTCTTCATCAGGAACCAAAACAGGACCCTTTGGAGTGTGGGATTTAAATAGCTCTATCTGTTCCTTCAGGCAATGGTGGTCCTCAGATTGCAGTTCCTTGTAAGCCTGGTTAGAGAATTAACGATGCCTGACAAGGTATGTGGATTTTGAACACTATTATGCTGTTTTTTTCACGTTTCCTACACATACTGCCTCAAGTGAATGCACATCATATATCAAATGTAAAACACATAAAATGTTTGTTCAAGCAGTCGAATTTAGTAAATGCTTACCTCTGTGTAGCTGGGCCTTTCACATACACAGTGTACTAAATGACCTGTAACAGCGTGACATATGTGGGACCTAAAACAAATACTTCAGGATTAATTTTTGTTTTCCTGAAATGAGATGAACTTTTGCCAGGGCTGGAGGCCAGAGATAGTATTCTAGTGCATTGAAGGTTTCTTGTGCTGACTATTGATTCTTGTATTCACAGGCCACGAGTCGTGACCGCGCAACAGCATATAATTCACTGTAGACAGCAGGTACCGTACAAGTCAGGCACCCTCACAAGTTAAGATTCTTCTGTTTCAAAATGTTGTTGGGCTATGTGATAAAACTGAATTTACAATGTTTATATTCAACAGAATGGTGCTATTTATCCTTTTCTTCTTTCCTGAAATGCTTGTATGCCCTGGCTGAAGTGGAAGCAACCTTGTCTTACTTTTATTCCAAGGATGTTGATGTGATAAATGCTTTCGATACTCCTTTATGATAGCAGTTGGGGAATTTGAGGATGCAGAAAAGAACAGAAGTACTTGAAAATCTGTTCTGCCGTTAGCTAGGATCAGTTCATGTTTAACACTAGTTTTGGACCAAGGCTCTGAAATGGCTTTTAGTGATATGGACTACTGGCGATTTGGAAATGTCACTAGAGTTCACCAGAGAATGAGAGGATTCCTCAGATGCCCTGGGTCTGAGGACTTTGTGTTACAAACACCATGACTTTTCATGGGAATGAAATAGTCCCATAATGCCATCGGGCTTACAATGCTGAAGTTAAGGCATTTAGGAGTTAGCATTTATCAGTGGTTTTCTTCTTTTGACAGTGCTATGGCATACTTAGCCAACCTAACAGATAAAGCAATTTTATTACATAGGTGCAATGAATACAGTATGTGCTGAAAGCGCGTGACTTGCTGAGCGTGCCTGTGCTTAGGTACTGAAGGTGAGCTGTAGATGTGCAGGTCTTCGAAGTGTGTAAAGCTTTTGGTCCTGTGTCCAATTACTGTACAGCACTGGCACTGTAGTATCAGGAGTCTTGACTGAGGACAGAGCCATCTCAGGTCCAGAAATGCAAACCAAGCACATGCATTTACGATGGACAGTATTTTCAAGTGGGAATACAGTCATGCTGGAAAAAAGGCAAGTGCATATTAATGTTGTCTGTGCACTGATTTCCAGAAGTGGCCTCTGTAATGTTGCTTCCACAAAATATATCATACGCATTGCTGCAGCCTTGTTTTTCTGCACTCTCCATGCTCCATGCACAAAATAGCTTGAGACTACACAGCTAGAAATTCACGGAGCCTGTGCAGCAGTCTGTTAAAACATCCTATTGAGTCTAGCAGGGCAAGAGTATTTTCTAAAACTGCAATGTGGCCCAAGGGGCCACTTTAAATGTTTTTCTTATAGCCTTTAAAAATCTTTTCTGCTTTTCTCAGAAGAGTTCGCCGTTCTGCTTATCTGTACAAACAAAGAAAAATTGATTCTCATTTAATTTAATTATGGATCAATATGTGTTGCTGTACTTAACAGACAATAGTGCAGAGATGCTTGTTTCAATTATCAAGTATAAATAATGAAGAATTTGCTCTTAGCTTTGGAGGAGAGATAAATTAAGCAGCCATCACCTGATCTGTGAAATGTAGCTATTACATTGTGTAAGAAGGCAGTGAAAACCGGGGGAAAATGCATCTTGAGCATGGACAGGCCTATTTGCTGAGGAAAACAACTGGCAAAAATTTGTTTGCCACACTTTACAGGCTGTTTGTAGTGACACATATGGGACAATTAAGCAGAAAATTAACACATAGTGTAGTTTCGTATTGACTGTTCCTCTTCAGAGTGAGCTATTATTAAGGCAGATATTTCCCTGCCTTCAGTTTCACATACAGAGGTGGACATGTCATTAGCAGTTATGATCATTATATTTTTTGCTCCTACTAGCTTGAAGTTTTCTATCACCTGGTGCTGTGGAGCTTATATCCTTGATCACTGAGTATGAGAGACAATTAATTTTGTCTGGAACTTTTTACTTTCTCCTTTGTTCCATGGCTGCAGTGCAGCAGCTAATTTCACACCAAGGACCTAATTACTTTACCTTTCCTGGCATTTCTCCTCCGCTTGAAGCATTCGTAACAACTGTGTAACTGTTTCTGAAGTCCTCATTAGAGTCGAGAAAAAATTGCCTGGTAAGGAAATACTTTAAGAAATAAATGTGAATGTGTGTGTATTTTAAATGCTATTGTGCTCTTTAGTGAAATCGTATAGTGCTATTTTACAACAGAGAAACTGTTGACAGTGCTCTGTCACACACTTCTGTAGTGCTGAAGCAGAAGTGGGCATAATTAATGACAGACCAATAGAGAGCCCCACAGAGCTGTCTCTCTTTTAGCTGAGATTTTATTGTAAAATATTTAATCAAGATGTAATTTTTTTCAGGTATTACAGGGGTTTGTATATTCCAGTGTCTTTCCAACTTTTTCAACAGAGAACAAAGTCTAGAGTCTCCTAAAGTCTGAATTTGGCATCCTTAACTCCAGTAGAGTCCGGATTTTTATGTTCATTGCCTGCCTGGCACACCTCTGTCCCCTCATGGCAGTGAAGATTATGGTGTTGTATCAACTAAGCAAATTTCTTCTATGAAACCAGTGGAGCGTGGCAGCATTGACATTCTTCCACTCCATAAAGTACTGCAGCTCTACATTTTTAAGCAATATGCAATGGCCCTTGCAGCCAGTGTTACCAGGGTGTGCATTTCTTGTCCCTGCTTTTCACTGCCTGGCTCTTCTCTGCCTCTTCCTTGACCAGCTTGTCTCCAGCAGGAGAAGCTTTAGGGGAACAACTCCAGTGTTCCAGTAACATGAAACGTCTGGAGAGTAGACAATAATGAGAGGAGGTAAAAATAAACTTCCTCCTGTTTTTCCTGACCAGCTGGCTGAAATGACACTGAACCCTTATCCAGTGTCTTAGTAACAGCAACATTCTTGGTGATACTCTGATATTTTGGGAGGTATCGCTGGCGTGGAAGATTCAAATGGCACTGCTCAGCACAAAGCCATAAATGAGCATTCAAGTGTAATACAAACACAGTAAAGTTAAATTTAAGTGTTAAAATATGTATTAAAGGGTGGAAGAGGAGAACATATTCCTATATCATATTTTCCTCCTTTCTCCTCCTACTCCCAGCTAATGTGGCATACCCAAACTGAGTCAAACTATTCCATCTATCCCTTCCAAATTATTCCATACCAAAAGGTAAATAAGAGTCTATTTCAAGTAAACCCACAATCTTAAGCATGTCAAAATAGCTTGATTTTTCACATATTCATAATTCTATCAACTGAAAAAATTGCAACACATATCTTTATAGATTTTGCAGGTAGACTGGCTAGGTTCCCGCAGCTTCTTTGTCTTTTAGAAGTGAGTGTAATGTGAACAGAAATAAAAGTTTTTCACTCAGATTTTAGGTGTATTTAGACCCTTAAAAAATATCTTGCAGTTACAAACATGTCAGTGGCACATCTTTTCATCTGACATAAAAGCAAGACAAGAGTGAGAGGGGATTTGGAATGTCTTCAACAAGACATGTCTATTAATGCCAAAATACACCAACAGTGAACTTTCAGAACAGTTTCAGTCTCATTCGCTTGCTGTAAGTAGGAAGCCAGCTGAGTGATTTTGTCTGGGCATTAAAGTCATGAGTTCTGTACAACTCAAAAGTTCGTCACTGAATACTGAGTTGATATCGTATAAAGTTCATTTGGAATGTCAAGTGCTTTCTGATGAGGAAGGATTTTATCTGAAACCATGACCTGATCTGTCTCACAAATATGATAAAATTAAAATCCAAAAAGTTCAACTCTCCCTCAGAACAAGTGCTGCAAAACCACTTCAGTTTATTCTGCACCTTCAGGTTACCAGCTTTGGGTTGCTAATGATAAATATACAATTAAAGTATACTCATGATTTAGGTACTTGTAGTTGGACTATGTTGCTATATATATGCCTTTTTTTTTTATTTAAAGAAAATTCAGCTTGTGGACTTACAGTTTTGTTTAAAATTCTCTTCTTTCCCTCTTACAATCAAACAGGTTTTATATTTCCTCATCCTAATGACAGCAGTAAAAGATTTGGAACCTGCTGTCATGCTGATTGCTAATAAATCTTTATTAAAAACTATAACAGTGAGATAATTAAAGTTCATTCTTCTCTTTTACTTACTGATAGATCTAAGAATTAGTTTTATACTCCTCAACAGTTTTCTTTTAACTGAAGGGTACAACTTTAAAGAAGCATATTTTGCACTGGTTTTCTGCTTTCTGGGATATGTTAAATTAGTCATCCGGTTTTACAGGCAAAGTAATGGCTGGAAAATAGAAAGGAATTATTGCTTAATTATCTTAGCTTTCTGAATAAACCAGCATAGATTTTGTAGCCTTGTCAGAACAAAGTCATCATCATCATCCTTGGTTATATTTCATAATCCACTAGAACAACTAAGCTTGGGATAGAGTTTACAGGTGCCAACTTCTTGCTCTCGCACTGGGTTCACCTCACGCACATTTCCAGTTCTCATGTACTTTGAGTATCCTTTCACATTGCAGTGGCTGGAATCCAGCGAGAGTGGACCTTGTCCAGGTCTAGATGTGAATTTTGCCATTTTGGCTGTTGCATGAAGTTGCTCGGACTGAAGACAGCTGAGGGTCCCCAAGTAGTAGCACAGTTTATCCACCCATCTTCAGCCCCTTTGTCTAGCAGTGTTCAGATGTTCTGCTTGGCGCTGCCAAGCAGTGTAAGTCCATCAGTGTAAGTTCACATTATATTTGTGAATACTGTTATGGAGGAAGCATTCTCGAAAAAGACTTCATCATACAGATTGAGTTTTCTTGCATCTAAGTTACTATTTCGTGCACTTAGGGAGGAAGGAGGCAGAAGCATCATAATAAGATTGCTGTGTCTGCTGGATGAGGTTTCACTGAAGAGCCTCCGTGACAAGACCATACTTAATTTTTTGCTGAGCAAGGCAATTTATGGGCTTCCCCACATAGAGGAGATCTGCCTAACATTTTTCCTGACAGACAGTTTCCATTTGAAGAGATTATGTAGCACATTAGGGAATGCATCATTTGTAGTCTCAAACAAATATTCCTAGAAAGGTGAGAGAGAATCCAGTACTCCTGAAGGTGTATCAAAAGCCTCTGCCAACAAGATCATCTTAAAAAGGAGATACAGATTTACTTAGTCATTTTGCATCCCGTGTGGCTGACTTTCCTAAGCAAGAGGCTGATAATAAACCGATGTGAAAATGGGTTCATGCCTGCAGGCAAATGCCCACAGTGCAGAACTAAGAACAAAGTGTAGTAAATCTGCTTCGGCTGCACGCTGCAGTCTCTGCAGAGGCAAGTTGCAGCGTCGTGGCAAGAAGACTGCTTACAGCTAAAAGGCTGTGTTTTGGGTGTAGATTTTCCTCGAGTGGACAGTAGTGCTGTGTCTCAGTGAAAGCCCACAAAGGCAGAGGGGATGGTGAAGGCACCGTGTCTGGCTGTCAGCCCTGTCTGTGGTCTTAGCTCCTGGTGACTGTGCTGTCTTACCTTGTGTGTTGTGCAGCTGAACCTCTGCAGTTTGTAGCTCAGTGTATTAAAGGTAAAATTGCACTGTCATTAGGCTACTTCAACACCTATAATTAAACTTCATGCCATAGACACAGTAGTCTCAGCAGAATAAAAAGCCAGTGCAGAAGAGAGTGTGTGGCAGGCTTCAATACACCTTTCCTTGTGAGTCAACATTTCTCCCATCAGTGGTGTTTTAGATTTCCTGGTGTAAAGAACCTTTTAACTACAATAGAGATCAGATGATTTTTTTTCCTTCTTTATCTTTTTCTTAATCCCAAGTTGCCAACAGCCCTTGTAGAAAAAAAAAAATGCTGTCTGGTTCTGCAGATGAATGCCTGGCTTTTAATTAACCCAGTGAATACATATAGATCAAATTTGCTATATCCATTCATCTCTACCTGAATTAAGAAAAGGCAACTATTCAGTGCTGTAATGTAGTAAAGTTTATTTTTAATTAACCTGATCTGCACTTGTAAGTTAAAGCTAATTAGTACAGCTCATTCATCGTTTATATCTAGGGCCACAGGGAATGGTTTGATTTTCTGCCTACTTGGTTCTAGGCCTTAAAATATGTCCATTACCAGCAACTTTGATTATTAGTTTTTCTGTATTGCATTGATACTAGTGTTTTTAGGACTTAATATTATATACCAACAAAGTTAGGGCTGAGTCCCTAAGTCCAGATTTCTGAATCTCTCTCCACTTTTGCTTTTGCAGTATGTAAATTATGAATCTGAGTTTTGCAGATTGGACCTATTTTTATTCTTCCTAGGCAGCTGTGAATCATCCTTGAATAACTTCTCATTTTGATGGCAGAGCATGTTGAATCATACAAAACTGGGGCTTACAGAGCCCATCTCCCTCCCTGTTGCACTCCACAGTGATGTTTAATTTGCTAGCATACAACTGAGATTCCAGAAGAAGGTAAAACCAGTGCACCCTCTCTCTTAAAAAATCCAGAGAAATTTATCCCAGTGACTTCCTATCTTTAATCATGGAAAGATTCTCCTAATGTCCATCTGAATCCTTCTGGGATCTTTCAGGAAACAGAGATGCAGCAGAAACAGGCTGGGAAGGATTTTTGGAGGAAAAATGTAGTACAGGAGGTGATAGTTCACGTTGCTACTCAGCTGCCACAAGCTAAAACAAATATGTAACAAGAAAGGTTCACTCTAGTTTCAGGGGTGTTAAAAGGAGAGAGGACTGGGACAGGATGCATTCTCAGCTTCCTGGTTCTCTTAAAGAAATAATTAATGGCAACAAAAACTTCCCTGGTATTCTATAGCAACTGGACCTGGTTAAAAGATATTTGCTAAAGGTGTATATAGTCAAGTATTTTTTTTCCTGAATAAACAATTTAATTTGGATTTCTTTGCACTAACTAAACTCCTCTAAATGTGTTCCAGCATTATTCTGTATATAATTTTTATGAGTCCTCAGTGCATAAGCCCTAATAACCAGCTAATGGTAATGTTTCCTTGTAAAATGAAAATACAACTTTCCATGTCGGGGCACCCGATTCCCACTCCCTGCTAAGCTATGCTAAGGGAGAACAATGCACCAGCTTCCTAGTGTGGCACAATGCAATGAAGTCATTTCTAGGACCCAAGTAGGTCAGAGGTAAAAATCACATTCCAGGAGAAGACAAAATAGGAGCTTACCAGATAGTCAGGGGGTGGTGAGTTCTTTGTGGAACTAAAACTCCTTCCTGAGTTATGTTAGTGAGGGCTTAAATACACTCTCAAATGGAACCAGGCAGATTCCTGATGTTGCTGAAATTGTGTAGCTAATATGTTCTTTTCCTCAGGTGCTACATTCGCTTTCGAATAGGATGTTTCCTAAATAGGCTACAGGCCCTTCTGAGCATTTATTCCTGCAGAGATTGTATTGCTCAACATGAGCTGTGCTTTAACTGATTACAGACAAGCCTTCATAAAAGGTTGTGTGGACTCTTGTTTTAAGCAACACCTATTTTGGTTTGAGATCAGTAAGTAAAAACAGGTAGGGGCAAAATCAGAACAGTTTTCAATGAAGTGTGAGCTTCTGTACAGTGATTCCTCTGCTTTAATTCCCATTTCAGATTTTTTTTCTACTGCACATAGATATAGGTGTCTTTCTTGAGTAAGGTCTGAATAAAAATTTACTAAGGGTATCAGGATTTGACCTTTTATGTCTAAAGCTTAAATGTAGATTAATTTTGGCTTTTAATGAGTTATCTTGCAAATAAAGACATAAAGATCTGACCAGCAGAAATGGAATCAGACAACAAGCTAAGTTGTTAAACATTCTTTTTAGGTAAGAACAAACACTATCTTTGAAGGCTCTCTATGCTTTGGCAATCAAGAGTTTTAATGGTCTGTGTTAGATGAAAAGTGTTAGTAAAGACTTTGTGGAGAACTGTAAGCAGCCAGCCTTGTAAAATGGGAATATATTACACTGTGACAGAATCAAACCATTGCATGCTTTTGTTGCAGTGCTCCCATTAATGGAACAAAGAGAAACTGTCTTTGATATAGATATTCTCTAAAGGTAAAAAAGGTAAGAACATATGTGATTAATATAGTCTCTCGACTGTTTTATTCCTGCCTCCACCCCACT
>JAAGNO010003070.1:0-41468 GCA_033439905.1 Ceryle rudis | reverse complement strand
CGGGCTGCAAGAGCACCCCCTAAAAAAAAAAAAAAAAAAAAAAAAAAAAGCCCTCTATTGGTAGCTATGTCCAAGCAGTATCCAGTTGAAAATTCTCTGATTCTGAGTTTCAGGTGTGCCAGCATTAAGTAACTAAATCATCAAGTGAACCCCAGAGAAATATGCCATCATTCTTCCTTCAAGATAATTCAGCTGCTTTTATTTGTATTGGTCAGAAATTAAGATTGTTCTTTGCCTAACACTTAGAACTTCTGTATAATGAAGAGAGAGCCCTTGTACCAAAAAAGCCTGCAGAAGTTATGCTAAAGCAAAATGGATTGCAAGATCAGGTTCTAAGTGACTTGAGTGGTCATAGTGTCGAACACTGGGATGAAGTTTTTCTCTTGTTCAGTCTTGCAATTTAGCCTGAGTTGTGTTGTAATTAATGCTTTTCGGTCAAGCTCTGGTTTCTTAATTTCTCGACATTCATAAAAATAAGTTTGCGTTCACTTCCTCTGAGATTCTATTATGACAATAGAAAGGAATCACCATATGCCATAAAATAGAGCGAATGTGAAGCTTCCATATAGAGCATTCAAAGCTTACATAGAAGAATTAACATGGAAAATATGTTGTGCTGAAATTGATATACTCATTTAAAAGTTAGGGAATGAAGGCTGAAAAGTTTATATAGCTGTAGGCTTTTACAGAATGTCTTGTAGCATTGTCCAGAAGCTTGTATGAGAATTTACAGTTTTCATATGGTTTATAGATCAATAAATATACATTGCACTGAATTTGCAAACCTTGGAGTACCTTTACAGTACTGGTATTTGAATTTTATGGATAGGGAGGGTTTTTTCACAAGTCCTGAGTTTTAACAGGAAGGGAAGAGAATAAACTGTAAATCTCATGAAATGGATTAGTCAGTGTCCTCTGAACTCCGGTTTCATAAGACCATTTTCTTGTCTTAAACTACTTGGCCATATTTCATTAATAGGGTTGGTACTGTGCCTAGTGGTAGAAGGCAGAAAATTGGACTGCATTCCTCTAGTCCTCTGCTGGTAAACCCATAGCTGTCAGATGTAACCAGCAGCAACCTATAGTACCCAGGCTGACAGAACTATATTATAAATTGACTCTCTATTTAATAGTTTCCCTGGTGCTAATGTATGTTGAAAAGTCTAGAAAAGAAACCCGGAATTTAATTGTTGTTAGTAAAATGTTGGTTTATGTTCTGACATAAACCAGGTTTGTATCATGTACTCTCAATAGTATATGGATTCACAATTACTGTGATACTTGTTTATTGCGGTATTCAATGCACCTTAGAGATGGAGACTTAATAAAAATAATTAAATAGTTCTGTCCATAGCAGCAACAATAGTAATAAAGCATCAGACTAATCCACAAACAGAGACTCGGCATACTGAAAAGGAAGATTGTCTAAGGAGTATTCACAATATTAATACTAATACCAAGTTAATCTTCTTGAAATAATAAGCTTACTCAAACCCCAGCACTGGGCATGAAAACGCAGTGCCTGAGCACAGCTTGAGACCTTTCTTGAGATCTGAGGAACATGTGCAGGGGATACAGGCATTGAGAGTGTCAGAGGGCAAATTTCACCAGGCTGGACAGCTAGACCCTATGTCTAACTGACAGGAAGTGGTGTCAGAGCTGTGGCCTACACTTCAACAACACTGCCCTTCCATGGAGGTTATGGAATAATGATTGCTTTTTCTCTGCATGAATGATGCCAGAGGAAAGGACTTGGTGGTTTATCAAAATATCACGCTTAACTTCTAGCACAGGATATGTCTGCATTTGAAATAAGTTCAAAGGTGAACGGGCATTCAGGAATCTTATAAAACAGCTGAGTGCTTGCATAGGACTTCTTAACCCCTCTCAATTGCTCTGTGGAGTCAATTCTGCTTTAAAAGGTAGGAGGATTAAGAGACCTTTCCAAAGAATCATTTGCATGCCATAATGTGTGAGGGACGAAGCAGTGAATGAATCCATGTGTCCTTTATTATTAACTGGTGTAAACTGGCAGTGTAAATATATACTGATGTCTGGTATTTGGAAATGCTGAGCAACCTGAGTCTAGCTTTACCTTCATAGACTGAACATTTTCTGAGAAGAAATAAGTCATGTCCCTGATCCTGGACAAGGAAAATCTTGCGCTTTCAGAATGATGATGCTGGGACCGGATCTGATCCATATTGTCATTGAGCTATTTGGAAATTTTCTCTTATTTTGTTTGTTTTGTTCTCCCATTGAAAGCTGCTCCATAACTCAGGTCTACTATTTCACCTCTTGCTGTTGTGGCATTTAAGAATTGTATTCCAAAAAGCTGCTGACATAAATGGAGATTCTTGCAGTGATGTGCTCCATCTTCTTGAGCAAAGTGGGACTGGCAGTAGATTAACTGCTGTAATCAGTGGTGCTTTTTACCCAGTCATGGATTTGTAAAAGCAGTAGTCTTATCTTCTTTCAGTGCTGGAAAAGGCAACAGTCTATCTTCTTTCCAGCGATGGGAATTATTTTTCTGATGAGTTAAATGGGCAGAAGGCTTTCAAGGACTCACTCTGTACCTTGGGAACTCTTCAGTGTCATAATGCTCTGTTTGACAGAAATGTTCTGCCTCTTAACAAGAGCCAGCTGAGAAACTTTCTCCTTGAAGATCTGCATAACCATCTTGAAAGCCCATCTGTGAAACTGCTTATGTAGTTTCCTCCATCTACCCAGCTTATCTAAACTGAAAGGGAAGCAGAGCTTCAAGGGATAAGGATAGAAAAGGTAGATTTTTCTTATGAGAAATGTAGCTCTTTGGACTTCCTGACACTTCTGCATAAAGTAATAAGCCAGGGCTAATATTATGAGCAAGTGTTTTCTCTACCTGAAGAGATTCAGTGTCACTCAGGCTGTATTTAAGTCTAGACATCTTACATTCCTTTTGACTTTCTGACATTGTCATTCTTTCAGGCAAACTGATTTTGTTGACAGTGTCCACTCAGCAGCTTATCCTTTTTACAGCTGGTGGTTTGTTCATAGGAAAGCTCTTGCTCCTTGTTCAACCCTGGTGATGAGAAACAACACAACAGCAAATACAATTATTTCTGTTTTCCTTCACTTGGTTGATGAAAAAGTCTGTGGAAGGAGGCTGGAACCTCTGAGAAACAGATGTGCATTGCAGGTAATTAATGCATGGAACTGGCATGCCCAAGAGTTTTGTAAGGGATCTGACACATGTCAGGATACAGCTGACTGCTTTCACTGAAGCTCCTTTTCTGTCAAGCGTACTTACCTTTTGACATATCTGTAACTACCACAGGTCTCAAAAGAGGAGTGAGGTAACTTTTTCCTTGATTTACGGTGAGAGGGATAAGAAAGGATGTAATGCACTTCAGGTGAGGTTTTCCTTTTCATCCCATTTATGCCTGAGCACAGTTTGATCTGAATGACATCCCAAAAATGAGCAGGAATCTTTCAGGTTTCTGTCACTGTCAAATTCCTTACAGAATTCACAAGAGATTAATCAGGACATTTATTTGCATGTATCCTTGAACATGTAGCGGGAGAAAGCAATAATGATTGTGCTTGTAATAGACTTTCTGCACAGCAAGTCTTGAGCAAACTCATGCTATTTTCTGGTTGAAATATTTCTGTGGCTTAAATGTAAAACAGGAAACCCCTGACCAATTTGGCACATTGAAGTGTCTTCAAAGTAGCTAGTAAGTGCATTTTACAAAGGTCTGAGGTTCAAGATTAGTATTTTTCTGATGTTTTTGGAATGCCATCCTCCCCTTCCACAGTGTAGTCAAGAACTTCTCAGGAGCTGCCTTTATCAGTGATACCCTTATCTTAGTTACTTAATGTTTGAACAAATTCTACAGACAATCCTAACAGATTACTTTTGGGGCTTGTCTACCAGATAAGCTGAACACTGAAGGAGAAAACAGCCTTTATCAATGCAGGATGGAGAACTTGGACATAACTGGTGTATAGTTGGTTGGTTAGGGTTTTTTCTGATCCTACTGCTTTGTTACCCTTTTTACCAAGTAACTTGCTATAAAATCATTTTTTATAGGACCATCTTTCTCACAGGCTGCCCCTCAACTTACAACTGTATTTCATATAGTAGACTACAAATTTTGATCTCAGAAATCTACCCTGGAATGACCAGCCACCAAAATGACTTCTGGAGTTACTGGAATTCTGGAATTCCTCAAGCTGGCCAATTAACAACTATCTCTGGTTTTCCAGTTTGCAAGACAATCACATGTAGTCAGGAATAACAGGATGCATTTTGTATTTTATGCTGTGTATTTTACTTCTGCTTACTAAATCTTTCCTCACAAATGACTAATTTTTGTCAAGTACTGTGTGAGAACATTTCTTAACATTGCAAAAGAAATTTCTGGTAGATTTGATCCAATTTTCAGGAATTTCTTTGGGAAACAGGTGTTAAATTTTTTTATTTCCTTATTTTCATTTAACGGTGTAGTTTTTTAACTAAGTGAAGCAATTGCCTGGCAAATACCTTCCAATTTAACAAAAGGACAGCCTAATTAATGACTTGTCCATTTTGCATTACTGTGAGGCCAAATTTTGGGTGTGAAACGGAATTAGGAGTTCTAGTATAAACTGTATCTGATGCTTTCAATTGGAAGTGTTTGCACTGACAGCGTGTGCTCTGCAAGGGTCAAAATGACTTTTAAGAGTCTTCCTTTTCAGATTCACTTTTGAGTTTTTTTCTTGTCTGGTGATCTGAGGTACTCAGAATGGCCTAACTCCCTCCCCGCCCCCCCCCCCCGCCCCTTCTCTGTTAGAGGATAACACATTGAGACCTATATCTACCTCTTTCCTGGCAACTTGTTACCGCATGTGCTGATGCTGATAGGAAGTGCTGTACTGGAAGAGTCAGCAGCTGAGAGTAATTGGCCCATGGCTGCTTCAACTCTATGCAATTTAACAATGCCATTCAGTCTCCCTAGAGTAAACTAGGATAGCTGGAAAGCACTGCAGCTTCTCAGAGCAAGCTGGCAGCCAGGAGGTTCCAAATTCTCATTCTGCTTCTGCTATCCACTCTGTGTAAGGTCTGTCTCATCATCTTCCAGCCTTATTTCAACACTTGTGCTGCCTCCCTGCACAGTGAGGGTAATGCCTTTTTAACCACTATCATAACACAGACATTTGAGTAACAACTTGTTAAACCCTCACTCATTGCCTTGATACGTGTTGTTATAAAAACATGCAGTCCAACACAAAGCATAGCAGAGGAAGCAACTGGGGAAGAAAGTACACAAATAACAAGCAAAGGGCGTTCCCGAGGAAATGAGAATTTGTCAAACAAAGCTGCAAAGCAACAAAAGAGTTTGGTTCACCAAACCTGTTGCTGAGAATATGATACTCAACAGACAGGAAAATAATTATGATCTTAAAACATTATACCAAAAGTTAGATTGCACATGAACATTTATTAGTCAGTGATGCAAATGGTTAAGAAAGACTTCATATGAATATTAAGTTAGTTGCTATTTCAAATTTTACAAGCATCTGTCTTTATAGGTCAGTACTGATATTGTAAAAAAGTCATAAAAGTTATTATCAAGGAGTTATATTTGTTTTATAGAGGGGGCAGGTGTAGAGACATTCCAGCATCGTGATTTGAATGAGATTAAAAGCGACAATGAAGATTAAGGTGTTTCCTATCTTCTGTGTTTCTCTGGATGCACTTCAAGTCAAGAGGAGTGTGTTACAGAAATAACAAATAGGATGTTTTCTGCATAACTTCACCACTGCTATAAAACACCTGTAATAAATAACTGCAGGGGCATTAGAACCACAGTGGGGAAAATTGGCTAAGAGCTGGACAGTTTGGTGATGTTATCTGATGTGATATTAGGATTTGGATTTTCCCTGTACTCTTCAAGTGCATAGAGGGAAACGTGCGTGAGTTAGAGAATGTGGTGCTGGATGAGGCAATAGAGAAACCTTAAACTCAGACTGTATAGATGTTCTTTTCACTGGCAACAGCAGCAGATGTTGTTACTTCTAGTAATCAGATATGTGTACCCCCTCATTTTCTGAAACAAAATGTATAACTATGTATTGTACTCCGTTCTCACCCCTCACTGCATGAAATCCCACCTTCAGTAGGCTTATACTCTGCTGTCTTTCTAACCTTCTATTCCATTTATCAGAGCTGGACCATCACTTGAGTCCATTAACCTCTGCTTGACAAGTCATGGCAGCGACTCTGACTGCTTACCTGGCTCAGACTTCTGTTTGCTAGGAGAGAGGTGAAAGAAGATGACTTGCATGTCCTCTAAAAATATAAGGCATCAGTATGTGAAGTTTATACGAAAGCTGTGAATACTCATTATAACTATTCCTTTTTACATCACAGCACCTGTCATTTAATAATATGCTGTCAAACTGAGATGTCACAAAAGATATGCAACAAATACTTCGGTATAAAACTGAATTTGCATCAATTACATCTGACAAAGAATGGAATGAGCAGTGTATTTTTGGCAGGCAAGTAATTAGTGAGAAGTGGTCTTGACAAAAGGACAGTTTTACAGCTCTAACAATTAAACTGTTCAGTGCTGCTGTAACTGAGCTGAAAGGAACGATCTTTTCCCATGTCTTGTCTCCAAAGCTATGAGAAGGCTGGAACAGAACAGTATTAGCCTCCATACACAACTCCTCAGCTCACGCATCTGGGGCACTGCCATACAGACTGTGCCTTGATTTTCTTGTTTCCTTGCTTCTGTTACTATGTCCTGCCACTGTGGCCCCACCTTGTGTGTTAGGTTCAAATTCTTTGTTTCCATTTGCAAGCTTATGCCACGTAGCCTTTTCTGTGCCAGCATTCCCACTGGCATGACTCTTCTGTTTAGTCTCAGAGGGATTTTAAGGTGAAAGTTCTTGGGATGGGGGAACTTTCAGATACTAACATAACAAATGGTATATAAGTAGTTAGGATAGATTCCAAACCAGAGGAATGCAAGTTAAAAAAATATTGCAAACTTCTCAGGTATAAAGATGAAATATTTAACAAATTTTGCCCTTTCAACACTAAATGCCAACATAAAGTACTTAACATCTTTTCCATTCATTGCATTTCAAGACATTGTCTTCTTGAAAGAACACATCCTAGAAACAGACAGATTTTAATCCAACACATAGCAGAATAAAAGTTCAGATTCTCTAATGCAGTGGCACTTGGACTCTGGTGAGTGCTGTAAAGATGATGGTATTCCATAACTGAAAATCAGGTATATTGGCTTGGAGGGGTACTCGGTGATAGCAGATGGGTTAGTGCTGGCAGGCATTCTTTCTGCAGATTTGAAACTTGCTTCAGCTTATTATTTGTTCATTGTGACTTGTATTGTTCTGAAGTCATGCACTTGAGAAGGGCTTGTCGTAACAAGAATGAGGTACATGAATTACTTGAATCAATTTATAAACTGTGCGAAAGGGTGTGTGGAGACACTTGGTTTGTTTTTCGGTTTGGCTTTGCTTTTTTCTTTAATACATTGTAGGTAGTCACCTCAACATTTGCTTTCAGTGCAATGCTCTGGGAAATGATTAGTTGCCATCTTGGAATGAACACATAAGAAATTTTTAGGTAGAAACAATGGAATTGCATTGCCTGTATGCAAAGCATACAGTTACCCCTGAAATATGGTTCTCAGCTCTGGTGTCTATATGAAACAGAAAATAATAGAAAACAGGATTCAAACAATGGGCTACATAGATTAGGCAGGAGACTAGCTATGTGAATCTTATAGAATTCAGTGTGCTTCATTTCTCAGAAGGTCTATCCATAAGTCTCGATAAAGGTTTATTATATGTAGATGTCTTTGAATGTGGAGATAAGAGATCTGTTGGAGTAGGGCAAGGGTGAAGGATGGGCTCAGCGGGAGCCTAGTGATATCTTGCGGCTGTGGAGTGATGTAATGAGCTTGCTGGCTCTTGGAATCTGTTAGACAAGTTTACTCCTCATCTTAGGGGATAAGATGGTTCTTCTTGCATTGCTGTGGATGGAGGCTTTGAGTAGCTGTACTCATTCCCCTTCTTCACAGGTCCTGAACATGGATGAAACTCTTCTGTCTCCACATTGAAATAAAGACTGCAATTAATTACTATGTGTCAGGAGTTAAGTTGATTGCCTAAAGCAATCCTCTTTCCTCTCATGCTTAACAGTTTCTGGTATCTTTTTTTCTCTCTGAATCATCCAAGATAACTTAGAATTGTGGATACCGTACTGAATAAGGAAAGCAAGCTGGGAGATGGTACAGAGGCCCCTCTCAAATGATTGTGTGCCCTACTAATATATTCAGTGATCTTGAATGCCTGAGATTTTTTTTTTCCATAGGTCAGACGTCCAGGCACCTTTAAAAATGTTTTAATCCACTTTCCTAAGAAAAAAGGGGTTATGTAGTCATGTTTGGCTTTGGCCTCCAATAAGCTCAGAATTTGTTGGCTAACTTTATGAAAAACACGGGAAAATCACAGTGTCGGAGACATTAGGATTCCACAGATTTGGGGCAACTGGTCTGATGCAGTGGCAGAAGTTGCATTCACCAGTGAGAACTTTCTCTGTGGCAGATGTAGCAGACACCAAGGAATCATCCAGGAGATATGTGTCTCTATGAACCTTTAAAGCCATGGTCATTTGCTTTTGGCTTTGTATATAGTATCTTTTCTGGGATATCTTGCTATATGTCAAGCAAATTCCTAATCTTGCAAGGCTTTCAGGTGTCATTTTTCCTATTGTCAACCAAGACTGTGGCCAATCCTCCTTTTTAAGGGCTAACATTGTTGCTTTAACTGGAAGCTTTAGACATGTTATGGGTCATTTCTGTAATATGTGATTCACTGACATGTAAAATGGTTGGGTAAGATGATCTGGCATTGTCCTTAGGCTTTATTTAGTTTGAAGCAAAAGCTCTCCTATGCAGTTTACTCTGGTTTTGCACCACTGGTTGTAAAATGGAAATTTCTCATGTAGTTAACAAAGCCGGTTCTTAGAGTAATGACCATCTTGTGATCCTGAAGGACAATAAACATGAAAACCTATTTTCCCAGTGGAAAAGGAGCTCTGGATTTATCAGGATTTTTTTTTTTTTTTTAATGGAAATTTCTCTATTGTGTCTCAAAGGCTGCAGCACTTAAAAGAAGAATGTGTTATATTCTAGAAATGAATTTGCTATGAAGGCAAATTCCCTAATGGTAACTAAAACCATCACTTAGTACCATGTCTACAACTGAGAGGACAAAAAAACTGTGAAAGTCATACAAGGTGCTGCTTTTGATCATAAAATGAAAACTAATCAGCTGAGGAGCTATGGTTTTTATGTGCGAAACCAAAGTAAAAGAAGGAGCTTCACATAAAATCTTCATCCTTTTCACTGACTGTGGGTGTTTCACTAGAATTTCAATCCAGTTTTCAAATTTACTCCCTGGCCTTATTTAAGACACATTAACTTTACTCATTCATCTCCTTTTTTTTTCTGCAGCACAATCTGTGATGGCAATTTTGGTTATTTGAATGACTATTTAAAAAAAAAAATATTATATTAATTGCTCAGTGCATGCTACCATTTAGCTTTCTGGATGAAATGAATTGGTTATCATGGCTTACTACACTGATAACTTTCAAATCTCATGGCAAAATGCCTGTTTGCATAAAACACGTTAAGCTGTTACAGAACATCTAATTTTCTCTGCTTAGAAAATACTGTTTTCTTTCTAGAAAAGAATAAGGGTGAGAAAATGTCAGTAAATGTGTTACAGAAAATCATCACCTAACAGATTAGATCAAATCAGCTCTGGGTCCTACTAAGACTAGTAAATCATTCAACCTTGTTTCACTAACAAAACAAATCATATTTACATGTTATCTTCAAAATCATTGCAATGAAATGTCATACCAAATGTACCGTATGTATTCTCAGGAGAAAATCAGTGTAACACGAGCTACAAAAGTTACTAGCACAACAGGAAAAAAAGGAGTATGTGATCCTACCACTACAGAAATCCTGGTAACAGTTTTTAATAACAAATATTTGAGAAATGCTGTATTCCTCCTTTCTAATTAATAAGGAGCTGAAGTGGAGTAACATTCAGGATAAAAGAACTGTTTTCATCTTTTCTCTGCTTGCTGGCCCTAAGACTCCATTTTTTATATTGAATCTGTGCAACTAAATCTGTGTTTTCTGACACCCACAGATTTTAGAAAGGATTCAGTGTAGACAGTGTAAAAATCCATCTTCATTTACCTACAGAAAGGATCTTTATTTTATGGGTAGCCTCTTTTCTCAGCATGATTTCACCAAAGATTTCCAAGAGTATGGCATGACTGACCAGTGCACAAAAATTTCTGCTGGTGACCCCTCAGAGTAAAATGAGAACTCTCTAAACTGAGCTAATAGGTAAGTTTGGCAATCAATAAGAAAACAACAAGGAAAACATTTTTCTTTCAATCTGCAATATGGATTTCAGGGTTTAGTGTATGTTTACAGGGTTTGGGGCTTTTCTGTTTCATGTAACACTTCCATATAGAAACTAGGATTACATAGACAAGAAATATTTCAGTACAAACACCTTGTTGAAGACACTAATAGTTTTGTATTTTTCTCAGGTCCAATGACTATTCTAGAAAGGAATATGTGTTCTTGAAAAGCACTAAAGCAAAGAGGGCTTCCCATATTCCCCATGAACGTACTTGCCGTGCTTCCTCTGTATATGGTACTGCCACTGACACATGAGAAGCTGACAACTGGAAAAGGAGTGTCACACAGATAACTTCATCAGAAAAGAATAGGCTACACTAGCATTCCTTTAATGTTGTGTGCCTGTCGAAAAGTGAAAAGGTTCACTGAAGATTCATTTTAGTTTTTTGTATCTGTCAACAGAGGTCTGCTCTTCCCTAGGAACTTAAGCATACCTGATTCTGAAAAGGGGTGGCTGAATGAGGATTTGCCCTATGTTCTTTTCCTGTGTAGGTGCCAGAAGGTCATGAAGCAGGGATTTTTAGTTAAGTTAAGCAAAGGTGAACAATAATTCACCACAGAAAATGTTCCCAGTTCTGCATGATGTATGCACCTTCGCTTCTGCAAAACACTAACTCCATATGAAGTGGTAACACCCAAGAATTCCTTTACAAGAACTGACATGGGCTTCTCAAAGCATTCAGCTGTGCCCTTGTGCTGGCTCTGCAGGTTTTCTATGTAGGTCACCATGTAATGTTCAGTGGCTCCATGGACCACTTTGTTTCAGAAAGTGACAATGACTGTTCCATTTAGAATTTTAAATGGGGACATAGGAAGTCAGAAGTTGAGACCACCCAAAATAGAAGAGACTTGCCATAAATGATAGGAAAATGGGAGTAGGCATTTAGCCATGTGTTGGAGGTAAAGTTTTTCTTAGAATTGGCCAACAAGATGGGACAGGATCTTGTCAGATTGCATGTTGCAGCTTCATTTAGTGTCTGCTTAATTTGTAATTAAAGAGAGTGGGAAAAAAAGCCCACAAAGCTTGGTCTTTTCTGGAAGCCTGACACAGCCAGCTGTAATATAAATTAATTAGCAGGTGATTCTTACTGAGTTTTTCTGGTAATGAAAAAAAGTCACAGTGCCAATATCCCTGTTATATGATTGGGGCTTCTGATATATGACATTGTTAACTTTTTTATTCTTAAATCCCTCTGTCATCTAGATAGGAAAGCAATCCCACAGTGCTTCCAGCACTTCAGGAGACTTGAATTACAGCTCATAGCACAGTAATTAAGGCTTGGATTTGGGAACTTGCCTTTTACTTGACTCTGCCTGTAGCTGGCAGATTAAGCTGTGGTTAAATTTCTTTCCTAGGTTTCAGAGCACAGAAGAATTTTCTTCAAGTACAATGAAGGGATCTCTGGTGAAGGTTCAGATTTATCCAGCTTCCCGCTGTTGGCCACATAACTGCAAGAAATTTGGAAAAAACCCACCCCCTCGGGACAAGAGAGGGACAGATACCAGGTATCTTTTGGAAAGGCTGCTCTATCTTATAGAAAAGGAGGAAGGAGTGGGGTGGCAGTGAGTGAGCAGCTGCTGAGAGAAATAGGGCTGGTTGTGCCTAAATCGTGACAGAAAGGCTGCTCCTTGCCTTCTGAAATTTCAAGGACTAAATGGAAATACTTTCTTCCAAGGAGAATTGGCAGAGGTGTTCCTAGGTCCTCTTCCTGCATAAAATGTGAGCAGCCAGCTTTGCTTTAATAGTCTTAGGAATGTGTGTCTCCTTTTTAAAATCCTCATCAGATCTGGAGACTGCCCTATGAAAGCAGCAGAAAACAGATTGGTTTAATATGTTGTTATGGAGCACCATCTCTATTTTCTGTTAGATCAAGCAGGTTGGGGTACAGACAGATAAAAGTGAAACAATCTCAAGCTAGTGGAGTAGGGAGGAAGCAAGTAGAAAATACTGCTGAAGTATTTCCCTTTTGCATTCCCAGCTGAGTATTTTGGAGATGGGGTGACTGATGTTATCTGGCTGTGTGGGTCACAGTACTGAGACAGCATCTAACAGCTGAGTGTGACAAGGGGAAAACACATCTAGCCTAAGTTGTTCTTGTTTCCTCTATAGAGTACTCACAGCTCAGGATAGAAAAGCCATTGTTACACTTGGAAAATATATTTTAAAAAAAATTAAAAATTGATCAACATAATAATTATTCTGTCATGGCTTCACATAGATGGTTTGTGAATTGCTTGTTTAATTCTAAAACAAAAACAACCCTGGATCGCATTTATAGCATCTACATGTTTGTTATGTTAGGAAAGGGTGCGACTGGTGTAGATTAAAACTGATATCCTGTAAAGAATGACTTGAAGCAGGGCTTATGCCGCTCTGCTTGAGGGCTTCTGGGAGTTTCAATCCCAGAGTTTTCTTGTCCTCAGGGTATCATGGATTTTACTTTTCTGAAAAGTAAAGGAAAAGATAATTTGAAAAGCATTCGATCAGGTTTCTGAAGGATAGTTCTGGTACAGTATCTGTCTTGCTGAGATCTATATACTTGTTATCCTGATTCTATTAATTAAATTCTGAAAATATGCTTATCTTTGAAGCGAATGCTGTGACAGAATTTTGTGCAAAAAAAAAGGATATTGTAGAAGATAAAACACAGCAGGACTCTGAAACTCACAGGGAGGAGTAATTCTCAGGAGGAATGGAGAGGGAAGTGTAAGAATCTCAAGGCCTGCACTAAGATGGTAAAAATTAAGTTTATTACTATTATTCTGGAAGATAATACAATGCCCTTTTAACCTTTCTTTTTAAAGACCCCCTACACTTTCATGACAATAGTCTTTTTTCCACAAGGCAACTTAAACTTTCAACATTAAATGACTTTTCTATAATATACTACAGAAATACAGTTCAAAGCCAATAGTGTCAGAGAGCATTATACCTATGTGTAAAACAGAACTGAAGAGAAATTGGTGTTCCCTATTTCCCTCAGCTATCATATTCGATGTGTATTAATTTTTAGAAGACAGCTTCAGGAGCATTATTTTCTTAAAAATAAAATCAATGCATAAACTTGTGACCCTTGTCTTATTACTGCCTAAATCCTCTGCAGTTCTTATCAGGTGGAACAGATACTTTGCTATTAGCAAGAGCTCGGTTGAACAAATGAGAAAAAAAAAAGCTGATCCCAATAAAACATCTCTTCATAGGAAAATACATTAAGCAGTGAAATAACAAAGAAAATTATTGCTAATTTAGACTGACAGTGTTTTCCAACTAGGCTGATTGAAGTGAACTTTTAGACAAGATGTTGGGTGTGATCCTTAGAGGATGAAAATAAGCATAACCATTTTCTTCTTTATGAGATAAAGTCAATAATGTTATTTTTATAGGCATCTGAAAGAGACAGGCCTTCAAATTCTTAGAAGCACAAAAGATCAAAGCAAGCAGGATACAGTGTGTGAGGATGGATAGATCTCACTTCTACTATCTTTATCTTGGGAAGCTGCAAAGGATAAAACTGGCCTGCAAATAATTCAGATCACCTTGACTGTTCTAAAGCCCCTGGTTTCTATGAGAGTTTTTAGGGACCATGAAAGTACATTATTTCTGGAATGTCATCGTTCTTCTACTTGAAAGGTATCACCAAATCAGTGCAGTCAGCCTGCCGTGCTCAGATGCAAGATGATGTGGAACTTAAATGTAGTTACATACTCATCACGAGAACTTGTAGCATTCGCATGCACTGCACTTGACCCCTTCACATGTCCATGTGAAGGTCCCCTCTGAATAATTTGCAGCTGAAATGAGCCTATGCTTTGTGTTATCCATGGCAGAAAATTAATCCTTCCTTCCATTTAAAAAATAAAAATTTCAGGGTTTTTTATGTTAGAGCAACTAAAACATAATTCTACAGTATACAAGATCTGGTGAAAGCCTGATTGAGATAGATTGGAACAGATCCACTGCTTTCAGCAAGTCTTGGAACAGACTGTCACATTAAGGATTTGAGCAACCAAAAGATTGTTTTGAATGGAGTTAGATGATAAAATACTAAATACCAATCTTGATTTCATTTAATAAATTCTAGTGCTGTACGGTCCTGATGTGTGTTTTCAGGTTTTCACTTAAAAGCATTTGGCATTCAGTTGCATAATGTGATTTCATGCATTGAAACATCATAAACAACTTGGAAATAAATAATTAAATAAACCCCACAAAAACATTTTTTTCCAAAAGATCTTTTTCCTGTGAAAAATATCAGCATTAGATGTATTTTTGATGAAATAAGTTGTATTGGACAATTTGAGCCAGATCTAAAGTTTCAAATGTCAGCTTAAAAAAAAATTCTCAAACTGAAACTGGTCTGTGAGCCTTTATTCTTGCTCAGTTGCTAAAATGAAAAAAAAAAAAAAAAAAAAAGCTAAAAGAAGCTAAGGGATACCAATGTGTCTGTGATCATGTTTCTAATGTTCTAAACCATGACCTATCGCTATTTCTGCTACAAATAATTGCAGTATCTTCTGTTCTGAATCATGTCCGGGGCACTGAAGAGAGAAGGAAACAACAGCTGTGCTGGACACAGACAGTGTCTGCATTTTCTGATCAGCTAGAGATTCTATGTGTTTGGAGGACAAAGCCAACTTTTTAATATATGCCTTCTGCTATAGCTGGGTTCTTTATGTTCTATCCTTAGGAAAGCTGGAAGTGATTTAGATAACTTCCTGCTCACGTCATCTCTGCTTTCACACTTGCGAACTTGATGACCAGTGACCCAATTTTTAGTCACAATCAGTTTTTACTGTGATAAAGTTTAATGTAGAAGCTCCCAAGAAGGTATTCTTCAACTTTATTCAAAGGACTGCTTTTCTCCTTAAAATACTTTCTTTCCCCAGCAGAAAGGACATGGGATAAAAGGGCCTTGACATGCTAAGTAAAAAAACATCTGTTTGCCTCCAAGATGAGCTTTCTCACTTTCATAGTTAGGTCCATCCCACATGAATATTTTTTGTTCCTATTTTGTACCTCCCCTTTAGGGGTAGGACTGCAAGAAAAGCAAAGGTAAATTTATGGAGGCTGCCAGGCTAAATTCAGGGCTGACCTGACATAGGCTGGCTAACCTAGTGTAGATGTGGGTCCCTAGGGCATTTTTGATGAGGTTAAGGATACTGTTAGGATTGAGATTTAGTGTTGACACTGCTGATAAACACTGGTTTGAGACCAAGAGAGACTGGAAGAATCAACAGGTTCTGCCTAAACATGGTGGTGTTCTGATAACACTTTTCCAAGTCTGATAAAGTCCCCTGGACAGACAGGGTGATGATTGAAATTAGGTCCTGCAGAGGGTCAGTGAGCTAAATCTATGGTCATTAGAAATATCTTTTTCGATTAAATGGATTAAGGGTTACTAAGAATAGCTCTTTCACATCGCTTCAGTGGTTAAGCTTTCTAAAAATAATAGTGGACTGCTAACTGTGCTTCCTTTGAGCACATCATTAATTTTTGTAATTCCATTTTTTACAGCTTTAGGTATGTTCTTAGGACTTTGTGAGATTCTTGGGAACATTTGAAGAAATAGAAATCGTAACAGAATAAGTATTCTAGTTCTTGCTATGCAACCCATACACAGGTCTTTTGCATATTTTAGACTTTTCTCTGTGGTTTTGTGGTTTTAGAAGAAACATTATGACCAATATTTAAAAACATTGCACTGATTAACATGTTTGGCTCTCTATCTACCCACATTACTATAGATGCATTATATATACAGATATGCTACCATATATTACAGTGTGGTTGTTTTTATGCTCATTATAATAAGTTACAGAAGAGGATTTATAGTATAGTCTTTCAAACGTACAGAACAGTACACTTTCATTAAGTTGTTACTGACAAAATAGAAGAATTAACACTTGTGCTAAAACCACCACACGGCAAAGATGACGATATTCAACACCATTCCATAGAACTTCCAGATAATAACAAATATTCTTTTTCAAGGCTGTTCTTTTAGAATTTGTTCTATATGCTTTAACTAACATATTTGGCAGCACGGGAGAGAGAAGTTGTGGCTTTTCCCCTGTATCTGAATTTAAAACATTTTGGTTGGTTTTCCTTCGAAATGGGACTGCATTGAAAATCACGGTAGTTTTTGTTTCTGATGAGAGCATTCCATATCAGCTGAATATAACATGTTTTGGTAATTTGGGTTTTTTTTGCTTTTGACTATGTAACTTTGTTCCAGTTTGTCTTGCTGAGAAATTTTGGGTTAAACTTAAGTTAAACCATCCCCTAATTTTCTCAAACATTGCCTTTTCAAGAAGTGTAGCATAAAGATTTTATGTTGGATTTGACCCAGCTGTGTTTGATGATGTAAATGAGGGCAGAGGCCAAGCCTGACTGTGAAATTAGGACCTTCTAAAAGAATTCAGCTGTGGACACATGAAAAGCAAAGCAATGCAGCCTATTCACAGCCTCATCGCTCTTTTGAATTTGATGTCTTTGATATGATGATGATTTTATATCAGTAAAATAGTCAACCACATTTTAAAATAAAGAAGGCAGTTGAGGTTGAGAGATAAAGCAGTGCAAATTGCAAAGTGTCTTTTCTTTTTTCATCTGTCATAAAATGCCACAGTCTGAGATAGGGATGTTTGTAACTGTTACCCTTAAATAGTGACTGTGTGTAAGTAAGAGAAGCAGGTAAGTCAGAGGAAGATAACCTTATTCCTCAGTAAAGATCTGAACCATCTGACATAAAACAACATCTGTAGAAAATTAAATTTGACTTAAAAGAGAATGAGGAAATTGATTGAAAATTCTGCTTTTAGAAGCTTGAAGGTTACTACTTTCTTTTGGTTTCTGCAGTAACTACTGAATTGATATGGTCACTATTCAGTTCAAGAAGTGAGAAGAGGAATAACACCAGCATGGGAGGATATCATCACCAACAGAAAACTCCTCAGAGAGTAAGTTTGTAATGAAGTCACTACAGATGCTGACTTGGGAACTAAGTGAAATTGATGTTGCAGGTTTGTACAGCATTTAAGCAGATACCAGCAGGTCCAGTGGTAAGCAGTTAAAAGCATCAGAAATCATGTGTGCATTGAATTTGTTCCTGCTGGGTTCACTAGTGTCAGTGACGAAGTTCCCACTGACCATCAGGTGACATGTTCGGACTCAAGTGCACACGTTGTTTCCTTTTTGTTCATGAGGAAAACAGTGAGATATGAAATGGGCAGGGAAAAATTTCATTGGGGGAATTGTAATCTACAAGACATTTTACCATGTAGTAATCTGACTGCAGCTGCATTACTGGCTGTTTACCTTTACACGAGACTTTAATTAAACTCCCTGTACAAAAAGTGTCTCTGTTTGTACTTCAAACAAAATACAGTCTTTATTTGTGCTAGCAGTGCTGTTTATAATGCTAGGGGTAACAGAAAAGGGATAGAAAACTTCTTTTTACAGATGTAAGTGGGTTGATGAGACTAACAATGTTCCTACTGGATTGATTTTGTCTCTCTTTAGGACTTGGATGGGTGAAAGGGGCTATTAACTTTTTCATGTCGGGCCTTTTCTAGTCTACTTAACATGGAAAGCATGAAACGTAACTGATTATATTGAACAAGTTATTTTAAGCACAGCTCCCAGCTATTCACCACTGAATAGAAGCTGGAAGATGCAGTAGCTCGTTTGTATGAAAGCCAGCATTTTTCCTAATGGTGTTGACTGGGGCTTGAAGTTTAGGATTTGTTGGATTACCAAAAATTCCTTCCTTTGCACTGGTGTTTCAAATAATTTAATCATCAATTAAAATAACTTAGGTGAGACATACAATCAACTTGTATCACTAAATCCTGAGAGAGAATCATAGTACTCAGTATCAATTACTCTCAGATCTTCATAAATTGCTGAGACTGTAATCTCTTCAGAGCAGTTGCTGCCTACTATGTTGTGTTAGTACAATGCACAGCGTAGCATGCCTCTACTTTTAGTTGCCTTCCCAGGGCTATTCCAATACAAAATAAGTAACATCATTATGAGTCCATCATTTTCTTCCCGTAGTCAGTTTTCAGAGAATGGTAGAGGTTGGAAAGGACCTCTGGTGTTCATCTAGTGCAACCCCCCTGCTGAAGCAGGGTCACCTAGAGCAGTTGCACAGTTGTCCAGGCAGGTTTTGAAATTCTCTAGGGAAGGAGACTCCTCAGCCTCTCGGGGCAGCCTCTTCCAGGGATCCATCACCCTCACAGGAAAGATGTTTATATTTAGGTGGAACTTCCTGTGTTCTAGTTTGTGCCTGTTGCCCCTTGTCCTATCAATGGGCGTGACTGAAAATAGACTGGCCCCATCCTCCTACCCCTGTCCTTTAGATATTTATAAGGTTTGATAAGATCCCCTCTCAGTCTTCTCCAGGTTAAACAGACCCAGGTCTCTCAGCCATTCCTCATAAGAGAGGTACTCCAGTCCCTTAATCATCTTTGTAGCCTCTGTTGGACTCTAGTAGTTCCCTGTCCCTCTTGAACTGGGAAGCCCAGAACTGGACACAGTACTCCAGATATGGCTTCACTAGGGTGGGAGGAGGGAGGAGACCTGATGGTTACACTCTTCTTAATGCATCCCAGGATACCACTGTCCTTGACTACAAGATCACACTGCTAGCTCACGGTTAATTTCTTGTCCACTGTGACTCCCAGGTCCTTCTCTACAGAGCTGCTTTCTAGCAGGTCAACCCCTCACCTCTGTTGGTGCGTGAGGTTATTCTTCCCCAGGTGCAAGACTCCACACTTGCCCTTGTTGAACCTCATTAGGCTGCCCTCTGCCAAACTCTCCAGCCTGTCCAGGTTTTGTCACAATTCACAAAATAACAGCATCACCAAGACTCAGAATTATCGCTGCCTTAGCCTTAACATGAAAACTGACAGTAATAAGAAGCACTATTCTTTCTTCTGAAAGCGATCCCCTTTGAAAGACCATTTACTATTTATAATTGATGTGGTTCTGTGGCAGGTAGAATAGTCCTAAAATAAAAGAGTAACTCTAACATTTAATCACTTCGGTGTGTAAAATGAGTTGTGGGCATTAGCAGACCAGGTAATGAACCATGGGTTCTACTGCTACTGAAATTTAGAAGGTTATTGTGGAAACCTGGATGTAAATCTATTTGAAATAAGCCAACTAGCTCAAAATAGGATTCACTATAAATTGTGAATTCTAAATTTATGAGCATGTTTGCTTAATTACAGAAGAACATCAATAAATAATATGTAATCATTATTAAATAGGAGTACATTTCCCTATTAAGGTAGTCTTGTTGGCACTGTAGTGAGGAAGTTCATAGGAGACTGAGATGAAATCAAGACTCAGACCATGATTTGTAGACATGCAGAGATTGACTCCCAAATTTTAAGATTAGTCTGCAAACCACATTCACGTTACTTGTTCTTGTGCTTGTGAATTTTTAATCACCCTCATAAATGCATGAAGTATATAGCATTGTCAGTATTCAAAGTACTGTAGGGGCATCACTGTTAATTACGTCTCTTTTATTCCCCCCACAAAAAGAGTAATTTTGTACTTCTCACTATCTCCCCCAAGCCCCCTTCAGTGATGTGTTGTATTCAATACTGAATACTGATAATTGGCAGGACCTCTCAAGTTAGATGCCTGATTAACTCCTGCTTCAGATTTGACAAGATCTTTCTCTGAAGCTGTGCTTGGACAGACTGGAGAATGATGTTATGAAGCAGAGCTGTAAGTGCTGGAGACAGAAGGACAAGACTCGTGTCTGAACAGATGAGAAACAAGGTCCTACAGAATTAGGAGCACAAGTATTAAACCTACACATTCTCTGAAACCATATTCTCCAAAATCTCTGTTAATTGTCTTGCTATGTTGAAGTAGTCTTTGTTCTTATTCTCAAAATATTAAGGAAGAAGTTTGATGGTGTTAAATGTTTGTGTGTGAGAGAGGAAAATATCCAAACTTAGCTTTGGAAAGTCACCTCAGTACAATACAGAACCATCCTTGCTGAAATGAATGATGTAGCTCCATCTTTCAGTCACTAGAGAAAAATAAAGTGCAGTGATACACTTTGAGGAAAGGGACTTGATGTTGAGGCAACACTTCTGCTGTCATGTAGTCTTGTGTCTCAGGTCACACTTTCTGCCATTTTCATGTCAGCCCCATCTAGCTCTCATTTGAGCTGAATCAGCTGATTCCATAGGTAGGAAGACTTAAGAACAGGGCAAAAACTGACTCAGAGGTTGGATTCACCTGGAGTTCTTTGCAACTCTGACTTCAGGCTCAGCCAGCCAGCTATCAAAAGGAGTAGCCAGGAAAATCCAAGGCAGAGACCCTTGATGACTGTCAGAGCAAAGTGAGTAACACAGATTGGACTTCGAGCCTTAAGAATCTGGGTTTGTCAAGGACACTTATCATAAGCATATACAATTGTGATTTTTAATGGTTTTGATGTCCCTTATTTACTTCTGATGAAGCAAGTATGACATCTGTCGGTATCTGTTTTAGGTGAACTCTCTGTGATAACACACTCTAATAATAACAGCACTTGTATGCACGCTTGCCTTCAAGGCCTGAAATGTGATACAGCTGCTATCAAATTTCCATGCCCTACTGCTTTTCATCAGTCAGCCTCTTCCAAGTTAAAATGGGGACAGTTAACAGTATTTCAGGATGGAAACAGCATCTTGTGTATATGTACAGCTTGCCCAAGCAAGGACATATCATTTTTCTACAGTGTGAGTCTGTGGAGTGCTACAAACTGTGTGTTTAGCTTGTGCTTGAGGTGGCAAAGAGGGACTGCTGCACTCTGAACAGCTCATACTTACCCCATGCGCTACTGCTTAGAGAGTCAGCTTATGTGAGGATGAAGAAGAGAATGGTAGCCCATGTAAGTAGCTGCAATCCAAAGCAGACATTGTTCTTCCCACCACATCTGCCTCAGACCTACCAGAAAAAGGTCAGAAAGCTTCACTCTCTGGGATCCCCAGATCCTTTGGGTTCTGGTCCTGTCTTGTCTTCAACCCATATTATCAAGAGTCTGTCTTTGCCCTTTCTTTGTGAGGAAAGCTGCTGACATCTCCCAGCCTTTTCTCTCCCCCATATCTTCCACCACTGAAAAATACAATCCTTATCCTGCCTCAGGACAGCAACCTTCCATTCTGCTTTCAGAGCTCTGAGTCTTCTCTGCTAAAAGGTAGTCCAACAGTTTAACTGGGGGATCATCATGTCATTGATATGTATGATACTTAAAACACTCCAATGGCTTCTTTCCTACTATAAGAAACATTCTGACAGGAGAAAAGGAGCTTCAGACTGACTTCAGGATAGAAAATAATTACAATCCTAGGGAAAGTACCTTTAATGATGAAATTTTATATAGGGATCTTGAAAAAATACTTTAATGCTGCACAGAGCTGCCCATTCCATCAACATTCTTTAAATCAGACTTCAGGGAAATAGAGTGCTAGTGAAGGGTAATGGTTTTTCTTGTTTGCTCAGTGAGTGTTGCTGAACAATAAATATATTTTGTTTTTATTAGGGTGTGACTGGAAATTAATCTTATGATGAAATGTGCTCAAATATTTTCAAGCACACCTTGTTCAAAGGAAAATGCTTGTAAAAAAGGGAGTGGTCTTAAGTGTGATCCCCAAAAAAATTCTTTCCCGTGACTAGCTAAAGGAACATATGCCAAGGTGAAATCTTCCATTAGCAGATATAAAGTATCAACTATTGGTTGGTTACATTCTAGTAATGAACCATCTTGAAATTATAATCAATCTGTCTTTGATTCCTATGCACAGTGAGCTATTTTCTCTGAACTGTTCCATTTTGCTTAATTGTCCATATTGTTTTTAAGTACCTAAGAGAGTCAAGGGATTTTGGCTGAATCTGGAAAGAGCACTAAACTATAAAATGGAGGATTTTTTTAATCTACCCTTACATTTAAAAAATTGCGGTCTTTTATCAAAATATTAATCTAGTTGTGACCATTAAAGTCTGAAATTCTTTGCACCAGCTTTTATTGACCACCATGCCAATGTGCAAACTAGTTAAAATGCATAGAATATGAAATTAAAAACAAGTTTCTCTTTAAACCCATTCCTTAAGATTGAGAACAAATCACACATACACACACGTTCTATCATGTCCACAGTCATAATAATGTCACATATTGTTCTTAGGGGGCTGTTAAAAGACCACAATGAGGCAGAATGCTGTTTCCACGATGCTATAGGCATCAGGACGAATTTTACACAAACTATAACTATTTGTTTTCCTTTCCTGCATGAAAGGAATCATTTCTTTGTGATCAGCACAGAACAAAACCAGGACACCATCCACTAGCAGCTCTAATTATTTCTTAGCTATAGTTAAACTGTTCAAAAGCCAAGTGGACATGGTTATGGCCAACCTCCTCTAGATGACTCCACTTGAGCAGCAGGGCTGGACCAGGTGACCTCTAGAGGGCCCTTGAATCTCAGTCATTCTGTGATTCCTAAAATGGAGTTTATCAAGAAGAAGCCTTTACTTAAATTGAATTAAAAGGCAAATGTTTGTTATGCTTGAAGTCTAACAGACACACATTTCATGGTATTCTGAAACTCTTTACTGAAGATGTAAATCTTCCCTGTCTAATCCCATGATAATTATCTGTTTCCTGTGCATACTTTATTAGATAGAAAACATCTTTATATGCTTCTCTACAGACAAAAATAAAGTCTCAACTCTGGGGCTTACTTACAGCTGCAGAACTATAAGGCTTGTATGTTGCTAAAGAACTACCACAACTAAATTGTCTGCCCAATATCACTGAAAAAAAAAAAATAGCAATTTTAATTAAAATTTTCTAGAAAAAAAATATAGATATAAAGTTCTTTATTATCTTAAATGAGTTTTCAGTAAAAATTTGATCAAGCAGAAATCCAGTCTAGTAATGAAACTTCCTAAGTACTTCTACTAAGTACTGCACTACATACATTCCCTTTAGAAATTCATGAGCCATCACACAGAATCTGAAGCATATGTTAAAAATGGGATAGTAGGAAAGGATGAAGTGTGTGAGCACTGAAACGCAAGGGTTATTTTCAGTCTATGACTTACAGCTGTCAGTTCAAGGAGAATTTTGATCCCTTTGTTGAAATCCAAATCAAGCACTAAGACACTTTACACATCAGGTACAGGTTCTGTGGGAAGATGAAGACAAAGTTCTGTTTCAGAAAGTGACAAATCTCGTTTGGGATCCCTATCTTAGGTCTAGACATTGTTAGAAAAAGTTTAGTCTAATACACTTTAAGGGGCGGAGAAGATATTATTGAGATAATCATATTAAGGAAAATGCAACTTTGTACTGGAAAAGCTCTGATTTTCTTCTGTTATCTAATTTAATTATTGCTGTCTGTATGTAAAATGGGTTTTCAAGTGTATGCAATTATGAAACTGCCAATGCTGTCCCTGGGATAAGAGAAACTATAGCTATTACTGCTAACTGATAATTTATCTTTTAATCTAATTTTCTGTCAGGAAATATATACCAATAGCTCTGAAAATAGCTTGCTACAATATTTGGTACTTACCACTCTGGCACAAGTTGTCAGTATTGCTTCAGCACTTAGCTCAATTCCAGTTACAATGTTGTACCACCTCTGCTTAATACTGTTCTTTTGCGCTGCCTGCCCTGTAGATTTCAATCTTTGGGAAGCTACAGCCCATGAAGATCCAAATGCCACATCTGATTCTAAGAAATACTTAATGCTGAAGAGACAGTGTCCTAACCCACAATTCAAAGTACAACATCTGTTAGCCTGTGACAAAAGCACAAACATTCCTCAGCCCCCCAGAGATGTTTAGTTTAGTTTTAAAAAAATCATATTTTATTTAACCTGACATGAATCGTAGGCTAGAGTCGAGTTTAGGAACTGAACTGAAAAAGGTTTTAGTAAAACAGAGTAGCAAATGCAATCATGCTACAGTTTTCATAGGACGCCTGTCACATCCCTGTTGGTGCATAAAGCACAGCAAAATATGAAACACTGATTATATGCCCCCAAATCTATTTTAAAAGGTAAACGTTTAGTAGCTACTTCTCCTTTACACACCTGTTTTGTATAAGTATTATGAATTGATGACTCCAGGTTGGGGGGGGGGGGGCGGGTGTCAGGTTGGAGTTTTCAACTGGTGGGGGGCGATGTTCCTTTGTTGATTGCTGATTTCTGTTTGGTCTCTTTCCTGGAAGAGAAGTCTAACTAATTCCTCTGTTTATCTTGGGCTTAGAGTAGGAAATTATCCTAAACATATAGATGATGAGCCTTTTCATCTCTGTTCTGTGATCGGATAAAAACTGATAAAATCTCTGACAGATCTTCTTAATCTTTTCCTTTTGATCAGATCTTTGACATGCCATGGGTGCAGCATTTGCTGGTAATACTATTTTTTTTCTAGTTTGCTATGCACTGATGAGAGGGAAACAAGTGGGGAGGTCTTGCAATCTTGAACCACCCTGGATTTAAACATCTACTCAAGGTGAGTCATTTGTGAAAAGGCATTAAGCATACTGCGTAACTATAATGCAACTTTCAGCTATTTTTCATCATATGTTACAACAGATATGACATTAAACTTGTATTTGTTTGATAGGCACTAACACTGATTTTAAGTTGCAAATAAATTTTCATATAATACTCAACTCAGCACCAAATGGGCCTTTATACTTGACTGATGAGTCACTGAGCTGAAATTTGGTCTTGGCTGTGTTGGTTTTAATGCCTATCAACAACATACTAACGCAGAATGTGACCCTTTTGCACAAGAGAGAGGACTCAGTAGCTCTGCATGTGAAGAGGTCTTGCAATAAAATACAATATTGCAAGTCACTATTTACAACCAAGCAGTTACCTGGCTGATATTGCCCCTGTTATGTATGTGGTTAAAAATGATTCCTTTTCAAGACTTCTCAATCCTCAGAAATATTTTTTCGATACAAAGACAGAAATAACTGTAAAACAAATTTTGTGTTTGGATTCTCTGATCGTAATTTAGATATTTGATTGAGATGCTTCAGGGTTTCAACAGGTAGGAAATGTTTTTATTTCCTGATAGTATTTGTGCATTTGCAAGAATCGGTTTTCATATACATCTATGGCATATGCCCTGCTATTCAAAGAGGATATTTTAAGTACTAAGGATTCTTATTGGAATTATATTTTTTAAAGGTTTGTTCTTGAGGTGTAGCCAAATCTAGATAGCAACTTTTTAAGATTAGAAAACAAGAAGCTGCAAGACTGTCCCTTCTGATGTCTGGTTATACATAACAGTTCCACAGAGATTTGCTGTGCTCGTCCATTTCCCCCCTTCTGACCAGCACTACACCTCCCTGCAAATCAACCTGTCACTTAGGGGCTGGTTATTCTATAAGCTTACTAGAAACAACACTTTTGAAAGATTTCTTTACTTTTTTTCTTCAGTCCATCCTATTGCTAGATCAGCCTCCTTTGTTTTTATTTTTGTTAGTGCTACAGATTCTCTAATAATTTTGTTATGGATGTCTCAGGTTTAAAAAGAGATACTGCTGTGATTTAAGCTAATAGTTATAATTTATCATCTGCTGTCCGTTTAATAAAAATGTTGCACAACTGCATGTGTTGCAAGAAGGTTTTGCTACTAAACTTGGTATCATTTGAACAATTACAAGAAGAGATTATAGTAGTTCATTGAACTAGATTGTGATTCTGTTTACTGCTACTGTTAATTTTGCCTACCCCTTTCTACTTCCTAGAAGCTATCACTGAAATCCTCCAGCACGTGAAGGGCCAGAATGTGGCACAGCACTTCACTGTTGTTTGGGGGTCTTTTAACCATTCTAGTAAAATGATAAACTCTAATATGCATCTTCTTAAGCCTCAAGTACTGTTAAGAGCTTGAACAGACTCATCTTTCAGAGTAGGTTTTCTTTGGGTAGTTAAAGGACATTCACAGTCATAATTCATTTGTTGGCAGCAACTACCACCTCTCTAAAAAAACCTGTTCCAGTGTTTCACAGCCCTCATTGTAAATAATTTCATCCTTATATCTAAGTCTAAATCTAACCTCATATCTGCTCCAGTGCTGTAGAGCACCTCTTCCTTCTTCTCTGACCTTGGTGTTCCCTCTGATATTTTTTCTTATTTCTGTTTCTACCTCTTCTCTCTCTGACCCTTTTTTGCCCTTTTTAAAGTGTGTTTTCAAAGAGGTGCCACCCATTTGACTGATGGGGTCATCCTGTTATGGGTCTGCTGAATAAAGGTAGAGAAAATCTCTAGAAATGGAGTGCTTGTGCTGCTGTTGTAACCAAAGTTGTGTGCAATTTACACACCAAGTTTGCCTTGCCATTTTGTAGGAGTATGGCAGAGGATAGCAATGGGAGGCAGCTGCCTAGTCAGCAGCTGTCATATGCACATGACCCATTTATGCTCATCACATGATTTACAGAGAAAGTATTTGTGGAGAAAAAAAAAAAAAAATAGAGAAGTTGCAAAGGCAGGAAGAAACGAGATTGAATTTTGCTTCAGTTTTGCTGGGATTTCCCATGCCCTTGCAAGGTACAGGCTATAGTGGAACTGCTGAGAGTCATACAGATGGGCTTGGAAAGGATCCTTAGAAGATGTTCTGCAGGTTATCCACACAGTTCCTACCACAGAAGTATGGCCCTGTTTGATGAGACTTCTGACACAGAAGCAAGTACTAAGCCTAAAAAATTGTGAAGGTTAATTAAGGTGAATGAGGAAGTAAACAGTTAAGATTAATGGGGAGAAAAAAATCCCAGCTGTCATAATTGATGATGATGAACATCTTTATTCAGTATTGCTGCCTTAGAGGACTGGGGAGTTCCATGTACTACTAACTGCATAAATATTAAGTGACTTGAATGCTTTTAGAGTGACCAAAAGCATGGTTTGGCTTCTCAGTACTCCATTCAAAAAAAAGTAGACTCTATCAATTCTAAGAAATATCGGGATTTTTTTTTTTTTCCTTTTTTTATTACAAAGTGGGAGAGAAAATTTTAGCTCATTATGGGAAACTGATGGCTCAAAAGATCCCAAGCTAGGATTCCTAATGTCTCCTGTATTACTGCAACACTCTAGAATTTCAAGCTAACAGAAGGAAGTGTATGAGTTTGAAAAGAGCTGGGAGAGGCAACTTTTAAATAGAATGTTTTTTCCGTGTTACCTGTGGCACAGATAGCACACTGCTACAATACAATGTTATCATTGTTGGGGCCGTATTAAAAACATTCTAATGTCATAAATACATTTTAAATTTTTCTTAAATTATCTTTTGGCATTTCAACGATATCCGTCAGGCATGGCAGAACAGCCATTAAGGCTGTGTAATGATATCTGACGTGCGATGTTTCATATTGAAAAGCCCAGTACAGTTGCTGCCTGAAAGGCATTGAACAAAGCTGCGAGCTGAGGGCTTCTGTTCATTTCACAACAGAAATGCTGTATTTGGGTCTAATGCAGTTTCCTGAAGCAGCAGTGTTATTGTATTTTAAAATTTGATTTTGAGAAAGCAACTTGACATATAAAAGGTTAGTTCCAGTTCTTTGTTTTCCTCAACTACAACTTGTGGAAAAAAGTGCATTAGAAACCATTCTTGGGAGTACTTAACAATGTTTTTATTTTCACTGGAAGCAGTCCTTAGAACTATGGAGATTTTCATGCTTTTTTATTCTGATGACAATTTAATCTTTTTTTTGATAGACAAAAGGGTTGTTTGTTTTTCTTGCTTTTTGCTTAAGTGCCCTGTGGACCACAAGCTGAAAAATTCTTGATTGCACACACAAAGGTAAAATTAGCAGTAATATATTAATAAGCTCACCTGCTTGATGTAGGAAAGGGGACAAGCTCTAAGCTGCTCCAATTAGAAGTAGATAAATTCTGATTACTCCCAAAGACACCAAAGAATGTAACAAAAGTAATGCCCCTGACTTAAAGTGCTTGGAATACAAGATGTGAGTATGTAAATACAGCAAATACACTAGACAGAAATAGGTGTATTTGGGTCTGCAGACATCTACTGCTTAATCTGCATGCTCTAGAAGTCTAGAACACTCAGTGTGAATTTAACTTTCATAGTCAGTCCTTGATCCACAAAGCGATACCTCAATTTCTGTGAAATGTAAATTAAAATGCCTTTCTCTTACAAGTGGTAGATGGAACATTTTACCTTGCTTGTATCACAAAAATGATAACATCTGGATTTTTTATGTGACCAGTGCTCATGCTATGTCTGCCAACATCGATTGAATGTGCAGTGCAAAAGATAAAAAAAATTCCATTGGTTTAATAAGGAGAGTTGGGAATTTTGTTGATATGAGAATGAACAGGTAAAGCAATGTGATTACATTGTATCAAAGCACCACTATTTTAAGATTAGATTATTATTATATGGTCATATTATGGTTATGTATTATTATTTCGATATTTTAACATAACCATGGTTCTCATCACATAATATGTTTTGGCATAGAACATTTCTCAGAATTTGACCAGTGTCTCTTCAAAAGCAACATTATTATGTACCGTCATATAAAACATAACTCAGAGTACAATTATTAAAAAAAAAAAGGATTTTTTTACCAGAAAAAAGCAAAATCAGTTTGGGTTACATAATGGTAAATTTACCACCTGCACAGCGCAAACGAAACATTAGAAAATACAAATTCATAGGAAGATTGAATAATCAAAACATAAAATTAAGCATATCTGTATATGCTTTTTAATATATATAAAATACATGTATGTGCTGTATATTGACTTCCTGAGCATCAGATAATTTTCCATATTATGGACATTTGTATGTTATTAATATATTTATTTTATATTTATGTTATGCACATTAATTTCAAAGGTGAAACTGCTTACAGAAATATGTAGAAAGCTTTGGCACTGAACAAGCTTTGGCTAATTCTCAGCTCTCTTTCATCAGGTTTAAAGAAAGTGTTATTTTGTGTAAGATTGTAATCACAAAGTAAGAAATCAGAATTATGGAACCTCTTTATATGCTCAAGAAACTAATGGCATGGGGAGAAGTGATGTAAGACAGAAGAGTTTCAGTCAGCTGCAAACTTTGTTAAAGCCTGTAACTTTGACAAATGCTCTTCTCCTCAACTCTAAGTGCAGATAATCCTTTTTACTATGTAGAAGCAGTTGAAAGTGCAGTTGCTGGAGGATATATTAAACCACATAGAAGGCTAGTTTATCTGTCTGACTGCAGAGGTTCTGCAAATGTACATGGAGATTGAACTCTGACCTGTATACATTGAAGTGGAAAGCCTGGAGGAGTATTGAGTCTCGCTAGGAAAAGAAACAAAGAGGCAAATTTTGTGTGGTTCAGGACTTTGTGGAATTACAGTCTGAGGGTGAAACCAAGCTGTTGGCTTTTCTTGCCTAGGGAATTTGAATATGATGAGAGACTAACTGTATTACAAGATAAATCTTAAGTAAATACTTGGGTTTATACATTTGAAAGAACTGTGAAGACATCCTGTTTGCATATAAACCCATTTATATTCCCCAGGGAATTCAGATTTTTGAAGGAATAGCGTGAAAGCATATGGCATTAGAGTCACAGCTGATAGGAACTCTCTCATAATCCATTTCTGTTGGACATACGTTTTTACAAACGGACTCTAATAAATTAGTTGAGGATTAAGGTATTTACATCAATTTCTTTCTTTTTTCCATGAGGATGTGTTCTAAAGATTATGCTTCACACCTTAGATAAGCATGACATTTCCTCAACTGCTTCCCTCCCCATTCACCATCTGGCTGAGTCTTTAAGACTTCTACCCAATAGTTAGTCACCATCCATCTCTGAAAAATCTGATTCAGACTCAAAAGGAAGAGAACCAGGATAAGGTATTAATTTGTATACTAAAGTTAAAATAAGCTTCTTTAACCTTAGGTATTTCTCAAGAAATTTCACAGAAATCCCCCTGATTTCTGTTTATGTTGTAACTTCATTCCTTTTTCCCCTTCATGTTTTTCACGTTTAGAGCTAGTGATCTGCCTATGTCATGGTACAGCTAAGTCAGATATTTAAACAGATGTTTCATTCTTTATTGTATTTGCCCATCTTCTACACCATTTTTGCAAGTCAAACATGACTTGACCAAGAAAGTAACACGTCTAATAAACATTCAGAAGAGGGTGAGTTTTGGAGGATTTTTATTTCTTTATGTCTTTATTTAATGTGTTGATTCTTGGCCTAATTAAGCCTTTTAATAATGAGTCTTCTCCAACATTGCCAGTCTCTTCCAAAGTGTGCAGAAGGAAACAGTTTTGGAGATGCTGATTTGACCTTATTGCAAAATACATGACCTACTCCTTTATGGCCTTCTTTTCCTCCTGAAGTGCGTGTGAGCAATATTCCATAGAGAGCATAGCAGAGAAGTAGAATTGTTTCTTCTCTGCCTCTGCAGAGCAGTTACCTTGTAAGTATGCCTCAGTGTCATGTTGATCAGTCTCCTGATGCTGTACAGAAATTCTGGCACTCACTGCTGTTTCTATTGCTAGAAAGATACATCATCATATGGATAAGCTGCAAGTGAAGGCCACTTTGGGTAAAAAATATTACTATTTCTATTCACAAGAACACCGATACTGACTTAAAGATACAATGAAGTTTGTGTGTCATGCTTTGGCTTCATCCACTTGTTCATTCTTGCATTCTTAACCCTTCTGCCAAGACATCCAATCATGACCTTGGCTCAGAGACACAGGATGGGAATTTCCAAAGTCTTCCAAAAGCCCCCTTTGATGCCTGTGAGGGGGATGGCAAATTATTTGACTGCAGTTATGGGAAGTACTCTTTGAAATTTACTGTTTAGCTTTGAAATTGGAGGCAAATCCTTATTTCATTCCAGCCCCTTGCAAAATTCTGCTACTCAGAAAGAACTGATGTAGTAGATTCACAGTGAGTTGGAATTACTTTGCTTTCCCTGTTATCATTTAAGGAGGCTCTCACTTCTTTTCCTTCCTCCTGTTTGCTTTCATTGCTGTTTCTTTTTTTCCTATCTTTCTGATACTACAAAGAAGAGGTTGGCAGCTGAGTCATCTTTAAGTATAACTGTGAGAAAGGAAAATCTTATAATATTGGAGCTGTTAACAATTACAGCTAGGCTAGTCTTAGATGACTTTATTATTGGTCCTAAATATTTGTTCCAGATTTTTCCTATGAGAAATGCAACAAAATAGTAATAGCTCCATCCTGTTGTGGTGTTGCCCACATTAAATTGGGAAAAGATGGCAGGCAAAGAGATTCACAATGATGATGGGACACTTAGTTTGGTTTTAGTGGGCAGTAGAACCACAATGTCAGTGAGACAGCTGTCTAAACAAATGATTTGACTAACAATTATACATGTAATTTACGTACTTACAATGGCTAGTGATGTGATTATCTTGTGCTGTGTGTTGTAGGAGAATTAATTTGCAACATGTCTGTCCTTGCCAGTTTACCTGGAAACCATAACCTACTGGACAGTAGTTTTCTGTGTAAATGCAAATGTCCTTTACCTTGCTTTACAAAATAGATGTTACAACTGAAAACATTCAGTGATCCTCTGGTGTCATAGGAGGTTAATATTGCTCCAGTGTAGCCACTTGAATCCCTATGATCTGTGGCACCTCTATGTCTAGAATTCTTACTTAGCGCACTGAAAAATGGAGCAGTTCTTTGGTACTGGCAAAATATGCAGGCAATGGTAATTCAGTCACATTTTCTGTTAAGGCTTGTAACAATAACACTGTTTTTCAGGTTGTTTTTCACTGTTGAACTTACCTTAAAAAACTATCCTGAACTCTCTGTTGGGTCTGTTCAGGAAGCTGTAGCAGGAAAAACAAAGGAACAGCAGGCTGTTGCTTTCAGAGAATTAAATCAACATCCACTGTACTGGCTTCTACAATAGCTTCTACTAAGCTTTGTATCTGGACCCTTGGCTGAAGCAGTTGAAACTGTAGACAATGCCTGTTGATACACGCAGTAAAAACACACTCTGCATTCCATTGTGATTGTTACCACTGCATATTGGTCTGACAGACTCAAATGTTCATTGTCTCTGAGCTTTTACCATGTGGTGCTGGAATGGATCCTAAAGTATGTTTCTATTATTTTCCTCATATAGCCATATGAACAAGATAGACAATCTGAAATTGCCACCAAGCCCCCAGCTACTTCACTGCAGGCAAAGAATACCCTTTTAAAGTTTTTTCCTCAAAACAGTGAAGCTCCCAACAGTAGAGGTAGATGCAGTTCAGAATTTGCCTTTCCCTACTACTATTAATAATTCTGTCTCTCACAAAATTCTCATTTTCAAATCAACTAGGATCAGTGAACCCTTATATCAATCATTTAAATGTGGATTTGAATGAAACCACTCATATCATTACTCAAATCGAATGAGGATTCACCTGGTTCTGCCTGGGCAAAACAAACCATCAGCTATAGACCTGCAGTACTCTACTAGCCTGCATTTTGCTTGCTCTTAGGGTTCCCATGGCTGCTGGCTTCTCACTGAAGGCATCTTGCCCATTAAAATAGCATCTCCTTGGTTAAAGAAGGGACAAATGGACCACTACCTCTGGGCAGTGATTAATTATTAAAAACTTATGCATCCACAAAAGTAAAAGCCTAAGAAAGGCCATTCAGGATGTAAAAACTTCCTTTGGGTGTCAGAGGAGAATACTCCTTCAGATTACTCAACAGTGATAATGCCATATTACTAGTTAATTAAATCTCTAACCTTAGTCAGAAATCAAACTGATTTTAAAAATTGTGAGGAACATGCCAGATGGTACTTCTAAGGCCTATATGTCTACTTATGGAAATGAAATTGTTAATCCATGCCATGCACTGAAATTCCAAAAGACAAGCAGACATTGCAGAGGCTGGAATCTACCGATCATGCAGTGTAGATACACAGCTTAAATTACTGGTTAAATTCTCTTCTGTGTTTTAAGAGGGAGGTATTATAGCTAATAGTCCTTGTATAAATATATTGATGCTGATTCAGAACTGACTTTAAACTGTTAGGACTTTCAACCTTCTCTCTTGAAATTCATCACGGTACCTAATCAACAGGTGCTCAAATATCCACAGCCACTGGAAGCATCATTCTATTGATGAGCAACCAATATTTTTCTTCAGGGTCTAAGAAAACAAGAAGGAAGAGGATGTCAGACATTTAACATCCTGTTAAAATATAGACAGAAATATCAATACTGAATACTAGGAAGGAAAGGAAAAAATAGATTTAAAATTATTGCCAAGTCAGGAATACAGAATTATGTACTCCAAAAGTTATGTGGAGCAGCATTATTCTTCTCTTCTCCCGTCAAAAGTTACAGTGATTTTTCTTTCTGAACATAGCAACGCTCTGCTGTGAGTCACCTTAGTCCTAAACTGAGTTGGATTAGTTGAAGAAAATAAAGTATTAATCTTTTCCTTATCAACTACCAACAGTAGTTGGAACAGATTAGATAGTAAATGCCACACAATGACTAGACCTTCTGTAGAAGAAAAATCTTCCTTAACCCAGGGATGTTTAGTTCAAAAGTAGGCACACTGTTTTTACTGTTCTGCCTGCAGTACTAACAAGTCAGATCAGATTCATGCATGTCTTAGTCATATCAAATCTTTTCTTCTGGGATATGTGTGTATTCCCTCACCAAAAAAAAAAAAAAAGGACCAAACTGGCCTTAATTTAGTCTATCCTTTATGATGATCCTTTATTATGATCCTTAGGATCATTTCTTGTAACCATAGGATTCAGCATGTAGTACAGCTTCAATCAGCAGTGTAGCTCTCAGGGGAAAAAACCCAAACAAAAACCCCAAAAAACACACACACACAAAAACAACCAGAAGAAATACTGGAGAACTAGATTAGCAAAAGGCCTTTTTTGGCTCTAGAATATGGACCTGGAACAGGTGGAGGTGAAACAAAATAAAAGAAATATGGCCAATGTCCACAGAAAGTGGCTGACAGGTAGCAAGCTGAGTGGTCATAGACTTAGCAATGTTCTTTCAGAAAGGCAAATTCACAGTGTTTAACACACTTGCCACTAGTAAATTATTTAATTACAACCAGAATAAAAAGAATCAGGTTACAGTTTTCTTTATCTTGGCCATTGTGAAAATTAATCTGAGTAAAGCAGCTGGTTTTTTTCTCCCATCATGATAGTGCTGGACTGTGTCCCAAGCTTCCTCAAAGCTAGAAATAGCAAAAAATCCTTTAACTTTTTGATTGAAGACCATGGTTGTAACATGGTATTATCTTGCCTATGTATGTAGGTAAGAGAAAATCATATTCAGTATGTACCATTGTTTTAAGGAAAAAATTAAAATGTAGGACCAGTTTATTTCATCCAAACTGTGTAATATACACTTCTTTCAATGATGTTTTGTAGTAGCAAATAATTTGTTATTTCTGTGCTACCTCTGCCAGTGTTTAACCCTGATATCAATATGGGTATGAATTTACCAATCGGTCTGTAAGTCACCTGGAAGATGACATCCACTGTGCTCACATTTTTGTTTTCTCTTGTAGTTTATTGGAGAGCCCCTCAGAGTGCTGAAGACTGACTGTTGGAAGTAACCCAACAGTAAGGGAGTACCAGACAGTGTATTTGTTGCCATAATGAGATTGAGATTTCCTTCCTGGTAAGTGGACAGCTGAATGTCTCAGCTATTTATCAAATGAAAATGGAGGTACTTGGAGGAAGGAATTACTTATTCTGGATAGCAGTTGGTTTGACATGGTTATGAATCATGAAGAAAGCAGTTACTTTAGAAAGAGATGAAAGAAGACTATGCAAAATTTCAGAAGTACCAGGGGACAGGTGACTTGCATTGAGTTTAAGAAATACAGTTATCATGATTTCCAATAACTGGTCAAAAGTGATTCCTGCCTTCAAAGTTCTTACCCCAAAAGGAGACCAAAGCTACAAACTCTACTACATAGAATATGTTCTTTTTAAGGTTGTGAGAGACTCAGTCACCTCCTTTATTCAGAGAATTAAATATACACTACTTCAGTTGAAATTGAGATTGAAATCTTTGATAATTGCTAAAGGAACTGTAGTAATTACCAGAATGGCTAAGGTAGCGCCGGTGTCAGAGGTAGCAAATGAAGTAACAAAGCATGTTCTGTCATTGGGCAGTGTAACCAAGCACTAGAATTACCTTCTAGTGACTGAAGATAGTTTTTAATATACTTATGCCACCATTGTACAAAAGAGAAAAGAATGAAGGAAAAATCTTTACATTAGTATTCTAAATTTTGACTTGGAATTCTTAGGTAAAACAAGTAATTTGGTTTACCTGAAAGCCATAGTAGAAATAAACATAGTAACAGATAGTCAACAGACCCTTGAGACAAATAGGCCTGTGCTTGTGTTTTGACACTAATTCATTGAAGGAATGCTAATGAGAAAAAAATATCAAGGAAAGCTGTCAGATGTGACTAGCAACACAAGCGAGAGATGAGCTAGGATCTTCTAGGAGCACAGATGGTAAAGGGATAGATTTCAGGTAACAAAAACAGCTATAGCCAAATGCTTTAACAAAGTATGATAATCTTATGTTAATAATAATAAAAGAAGAACTTTCCTCTGAAAACCCAATCAGTTAGCCCTGTGGGAGGTTCCCACTGCAGATACCCCTTAGAAGATGACATCTTCTAAGAGAATTTTGTTGAAAGGTTGGTAAGGGAGGCAGGATTTCTTTGCCAGTGGACTTACCAAAAATGAAACACACTTTAAGTCAAGAAGAAGCTTTAAACCCTGTTAAATTCCTTTAATTTGTATTTCATAACTGAATATGTACAAATGGTATTACTTATGAACGCATTGTGAATTACAGGGATATTTTTATTCTTTGTTTACATGTTACGATATATAAGTAGGCTTGTAAGTGATGTTCTTTCCAGTTTAATGTTGGCAATAATCTTATTTCTCCAAGGATGTTCATGGAAGAATCTTCATTCCCAGCTTGTGTCTTTTGCTCAGTGTTTGCATTCCTTCTGTATAACCTTTACAAAACTCTGTATAAATTCTGTAAAATTTTTTTCTTCATACTCCTCACATTCTTTGCATTTTGCTGATGTTGAAGAATTCAACTGAAAAACAAAATGCAATAGTAAAGCAGGATACTGATCTATTTGTTCTGATAGAGAACTTAGCCTTGTTTGTCCTGGTTTTGTGAATAACTCAGTGCAGTCAGTGGCTACAGAAAGCATTGCTGGAGGCTTGCATGGTACTTGTGGTCTGTGCAGCTCCTGGCTTGCTTCCTGAGTAGGATCAGCTTTCAAAGAAATAGACAGCACTTCAGTGAGAGATGCAGGTGGCTGTCCCTTTGAAAATCAGGATACTTTTCTGTATGTCTCAGAATACCTGACTTTAGATGCTGAAGTTACAAACTGTTATTTATACATACACACTGAAACACTCTGGCATACATATGCATACAAAGAAAAAAGTATTTGCTTTCATGAGAATCCTGAAAGTGCTTTTCTAAAAATCCACTAAATTCTGCTTTTGCACTGTTGTATGTGTAGCTTTTATTATTCTATGTACAGGTTACTGGATCCCATTTGCTTCCATCTGTACCATCTTGCTTTTTATATAACAAAAGAGGGATGTCTGCTACTGGAGAAACACTTTTCATTTGCCTGTCTTTCACAGACTGTTGGTGTTGCTTACCTTGTTATTTCCCAACCTTGCATTTCCATTTTTCCATATGTTCAATACATCCTGTCTTTTACTACAATTTTTGATAAAACACTCTTCAAGAATCACTTTGGTCTCTAGGAAAAAACATCTCATTACAGGTTCTTGACATTCATTCTGGAAAAAAATGAAGTTGTAATAGTTTTATGAATAAAAAGGAGAAAGCATAAGATATAACTTACCACAAAGTGGCTGATTTTTATTTGCTGGGTATCGATTCTTACTATTCAAATACTTTTAAATATCTGCAAAGATTGGCTGCGAAAGCTGACAACATAAAGGCCAGCCAGTTTGCTAAGATGAGGTGTAATGTAGTGTGTTGGTGAAGAACACAGGAAAATAATTAATTAGGATAGGAATTCGGGATATAATTAAAGATAGTGGTATTAAATTAGTATTATTCTTAGTAGTTCTAGCACTTTCATTAAGAGAAATGAACTCAGAATAGCTAGTGGAGGAAAAAAAAGGAGATATTACCCGTATTTCACAAATTGAAGAAAAGAAGCAGAGGTAGTAGTTTCTTCAAGTCAGCAATAAAGCCAAGTGTAAGTCCCAGGCTGTCTGACTTTCATATCAGACTGTCCCACTTCAAGCAAATCTTCCTGACATTGCCAGGTATTAAATCAACCATTACAATGGATTAACCTCTCTGTCTGAGTTCATTTGAGAGAATGTGCGTGTGCATGTGGGCATGCATGTTTTGCAACCTTTTTTCCTGTCATGTACAGAGCTAACTGTAGAGACACATCAGACTGCCCTTTCTCAGGCGTGCCAGGTCCCCTGCAACCATCAGCGTTGCTGTATTCTGTGTGCACACTGAGACTATTCTGCGCTGAGGTAGTCTGTGCATCATTTCTACAAAATCTTTCATTAATCTTTATGTACAGAATTCAGGTATCATCTGTGTTTGGCACAGTTCTTATGTGAATATTTATGTTGTCAGTAAAGCAGTGTCTCAGAAGCAGGCTGCTACCACAGCAGTGAATCCAGCCAGCTCCACCAGGGCTATAACAAAGGTGACTGCCAGGAGCAGGCTATTGGCTGGATTTGTTTTCTTGGTGGGATGCCTGTGTTCCATGGACTGCAGACTGAGCTCCACAGCAACACATCATGAAAAAATCTCTTCAGAAGTAAATTTATAGAAACTGCTTTTAAGTTTATAATATTTTGTATAGGTTTCTATGATTGTATTCAGAATTATATTGACAAATTAACATATTTCATCCTTTGCAGGATAAATTATAACCTGCAACTATTAGAAATCTAGATCTTTGAGAGTACCTACATATTTGTTGCTAAGCTAAGGGATGGCAAAAACAGAGAACACACAGGTTGGTACTGACATTAACTCTCCATATTCCACTTCTCTGGCATTTTATTCCATTAAATAGTACATGGTGTTAAATAATCATATTTGGAAGTATTTTCTTTATCGCTTTTTCTTCCCTTTAAATTACAAATACCAAAATTATTTTATCAGTGTTTACTTTGATAAGATCATTTTGGGTCATCCCTTTTAATTGATTAATTTTTACAGCCAGTTATTCAATAAAAATAATTAATGCCTGCTTACATAATTTATCATATGTACTATTAACAGAACTGTTCTTTCAAGGCAAATTATTTAGTTTCTGAAACTTCTCTCACATTAGACCGAGGCTGCCTTAGCAGAAAATTGCTAGTAAAGGAACAAAGCTACCATATTAGACCAGTTGTGGTCAAATTTTAAGTTTACTTACATCCTCATCTGTGTTTGCAGTATATAAACTGACATCAATGTCCTAAAAGAGAAGAAGAGTTAGAATTATGAACAGTAACAGATTTATAGATAACAAATCTAACTCTGCAAGACATGGATTAGCTCCAAGTTGAATAGGCCCAATCCATCCAGGTACTGGGAGCCAGCAAGTCAAGGCTTTTAAAGTCACCTAGTAACCTGCATGATGGGCTTCACTCTGAGGGAGACTCATCAGAATCAAGTCCCACAGTATGTTCTCTGAAGGAATTAACTCCCAAGCCTCTTTTCTCAGGAAAAGTGAGAAAGAAAACAATATTTAATTCTAGTGTCCACAGTGCTTGGTCAACTCCAGTTCCCTTTAACCTTCCTTTCCTTTGCTTCCACACATGAAACAGCATTATACAAACGCCATCCCTTTTCCTGCTCCATGTCACTGACACTTCTTAGCTGAGTACGGTGCTAAATATTTAATTATGTCTGCTCCTATAATTATATGAAATTCTAACTTTATTATGAACTTACTTTGGATGTCTTGATCTGCTCCAAATCTTTCAGAACTTCTGCCCACTTGCAATGACCTGCTGCTGTCTTTAGTATATAAGCACTAGAGCAGAAGAAAACCACTGACCATTAGGCTTAACAGTAGGTATACACAACATTGATGCAGAAAAAAGAGATTATTAAGGTGCTATAAATATGTTGTTTATATGTGTGCATATATATACAGACACACATATGGTAAATGTGTGGGGGAAGTATATTTGACCAATCCTAAAATCATACAGATACATAAAAGCTGTATCTCAGTCACGCACTGTATAAACAATGTGGCCAGTTTTATAGCATGTAATGCAAAAGAAAGGTTCAACTACTTTATGTAAAACACCTACAGTTCTTTTAAAGTATGCAAGAAAATCACAAATTTCTAAGCCTCTTATACTGAAAATTTCCCCCCCTGCTACTGTAGAGTTTCTACCTTAAGCCCTGTAGAATTATTATTTGTCATTTTAGATGTAATTTTTTGGTTTACAGGAAAGTTTCCTCCTGCTATGGATGTGATCTTGCTCAAAGTGAACCATTAAAAGTTGGAGGGAAGATTTCCTTCTCCTTGGAAGAGTTTTGGAATGTGAACTGCAGTTTTAACGTGTCCCCACTTTGATCCTTAATTTCATGCTTTTGGGTAATGCTGTAATATAAATATGACAATGCAGGGAAAGGCAGACCAAGTGTTTTCAGAAGCTGGTTTAAAACAAGCAGTTGATAAACATTTAAGCCTTACCCAAAGGCTTAAAAATTACAGGATCTTTGGGAAGGGAAAAAAAGGGCACTTATAACAAGAATCAGAGGATACTTACCATGTTTTTACCAGGGGGGGAGGGAGAGTAGAAATGTCAGACCTTCACAAAGAGATTTGACTGAAGTGGCACAAGGACAAAACAAGTGGGGCGTGTAGGCCCTAGAAGCAAGACCAGTTTTCTAAGACAGGAAACTGGAGTGAGAATAGAAGGAGGCATCTCCTATACATAAGTCAGCATAGATATTTTAAAAAGCTCATGTGATGGTTTTTTCATTGCAAAGACATATGGCACTTGATGGAGTTGTTTAAATGCAACAATTCTGACAACCTGAGGGTTATCACAGAGATTAGGACCAAGCTGCCTCTTGATCAGACTGAGCCTATTCAAAGACAGAATAAAGTCAGGGACTGCGGCCTGTGTAGCAATGGGGGACTGCATATCATGGCAGGAGAGGGTCTACTCCATAAAGTGCCTGGGGGCAAGTAATGGCTGTAAAAGTAAAAATAAATAATTTGTATTTACTGTTTAATTGTTATTCACTGTGTAGTTACCATAGGACGAAGATGATTAGTCCCATCTCATGCTTTACCAGGCAAAAGAAAAGGCTGTTCAGAAGAAGATACAGCTGATATTGGAGACAAATACTTTTCAGGTGTGTTTTCTGAAAGACACAACCAATCACAATCTGATTTCACATAATTTTACTTTAGTACTGACTTAATTAATCAGTTTGACAAGACATCCAATCAAGACAAGACTACCTGTTGAGTGTAGATTGAAAGACCAGCTGATTTGTAGCTTACAGAAATATATAATCAGTTTACAAAAACAGTTGAGAGAAAAGCAGATGCTGAAAACACACTGCAAAAATCTGAACTCATCCTGGACTCCCTATTTATTTGTCTGTTCATACTGCAGACTGCAGTTTAATTCAGGGACAATATTAAAGCTCTTTTGTTTTGTTTTCCATCCTGGAAATCTTTCCTCTGTCTACCTTTTGCTACACAAATTCTGTTAACTACTTACAACTATAACATTACCTACAGTTTTGTGGTTACATATATATATGAAACTCAGCATCAAGTACATAAAATGATATAGTTATGTGTTAGATCTTAAATATAGTATTTATAAATAT
>JAAGNO010003069.1:24622-42870 GCA_033439905.1 Ceryle rudis | reverse complement strand
CCAGGAGCAGATCAGCGACTGGTTCACCTTTGGCAAGACCGTGGCCGGCGTAGAGTTCTTGGGCGAGGAGGCGCAGGGTAGCAGTTTGCGCAGGCCCCTCAGCCGTCCTCTCACCTGCGCTGCCGCACGGGAACCAGTAACATCCGTAGGGTGAGTGTGGGGCGCAGGGCCTCGAGGTGAAGGGCCATCTGTGAGGGCACTGGTGGTTTCCCTTCTGTCATGCGTGTGCCCGTGGCCCTGGGTGTGGGGGGCATTTCCTCAGGCTCTTGATGGGCCTCTCTGGCTTTCCTGCTCAGTGTGGGCTGGGGCTGCTTGTGGGATTCTAGCCTAGCACCCTCAGCGGTGTTTGTGGCTGTAGATGTGTGGATAGATGTGTTTTTGTGAGTTTAATACTTCAGTAATTTTCTAATTTGCTATTTATCTGCATTGCCTTTATCATCACTAGGCATGGACACATAGGATTTTTATTCTCTAACGTACATTAGTGCTGGTGTGCAGTTGTGGCAAGTGCTGTTAAAAAACTGGAATGGTAATGAAAAAGGCCTGGTTTATTCTGAGTCAGGTGTGTAGCTTAGGAATTTTGGCAGTGCAAAGTGATAAATGAGAATCAGGAGTAAACTTATTTGTTTGTTAGGGAATAATCTCACAAAGTAGGTTTTTGTGTGTTTAAATATTAAATAAATGAACAACACTGATGATTTGGGCTGCTCTTTTTTTCCCTTATAGTCCCCTAACAGCAGTATTGCCTTTTATCATGCTGTTTTCAGTGGCTGATCCTTAAATAATGAATAATTATTTTATAGTACATAAATATGTAAAATCAAATGACCAATAGTTTTGTGTTACAAACTGGTTTGGGTGGTTGATTTTTTGTTTGTTGTTTTGTTTTGTTTATACTAAAGTTGGTAAGGAAATAAGAGGGTGTTACCTACCCAATATCTTTTTTTGCTAAGTTTAATTTGTTAATTAGGCTACAAATATGTGGAAAAACTGACTTCTTATGTGTTCTTCTTCCTTCTAATGTTCTCTCCAGCCAGCAGTTTTCTAGCAGTTGAAATACTAATGTCATTTAGAGCAGATGTTCTCAGTTATTTTCAAACTGCATCTTTCTGTTTGTTTCCCTATAGGAACTTCTCTTTTCTCTGAGCAGTAGTTAACAGCCTGTTTTCCTGCATCAACTATGTGTTTTCTAACTAAACTGTGTATCTTCATTGCTCTTGTGACCTCTCTGAAGCATTTAAGTTACCAGGGTAAAGCTACTTCAAGGTATGTTGCATGTCATGCCTTGTATATGCTTTATTCTCAGATGACAGAGTTTATGGCCAAGGAGAACTGTATGTATTTTTGCATAGCAGTCAGGTACATTTGGTGTTTGCTGAAGTCTGGATATGGAAAACAAAAGAATACTTTTTCCTGGATGCTGCCTAAACTGAAAGGTGTTGTGGCAGTGCCTTCTATGCACTTCTCTCTACACACTTCTCTCTACTAAAGTGTTTGGTTTGGTTGGCTTCTTTTCAAAATTAGCCGGAAGTGCAGCCTAGTGTCTTCCCCCCCATATGAAGTATAGTAATATGGGTTGCTGTGTTTCAGTAACTCTCTTAATAGGTGTACATTGGCTTCTGAGAAAGAATGAACCTTTTGCCCAACATCTTAACAACAGATATTCTGAGGGTTCAGCGGAGACTGTTCAGGATATCAGTTTCTGTCTTTGCTTCAAGGAGAGGACAAAACTGGCACATCAAAATACCTCATCCTTTAATGTGAAAGTGCTGCCATTAGCAAGCTCTGAATCTCTGACTGAAAGCTACTGGTTTTTGTGCAGGTAGTTAAAATTTTCCAGAAGTGACTAGACAGAATTCTGTATTTTTTATAAGATTATTTACTGAGTGTGATTCCTAAACCCAGTACATACGAGATGTCTGGGACTTCTCAGGCTTTATTTAGGAACCAGTAACATTTCTATAGTACTTGGGAGGGGTTTGACAAGAGGTTCTTAAACCCAGCTGAGCACTAAGCCACCGAAATCTATGAAGTACCTAAATTAGCAAGATTCGTCAGGTGTTGTGTGCTTAGGCAGAGGCAAATCTTTTCTCTTTGGTTAGGCAGATACCTCTTTCCAGTCCAAAGCCATAGCAGATAACCTGATTATGGGATTTGACAACTGTGAACAGCAGGGAACTATTTTTGCAGATTTTGTTGTTGTTGTTGTTGTTGTTGTTGTTGTTGTTGTGTGTTGTTTGTTTCTTTGTATTTCTTTGTTGTAGAACTGCATGAAAATAATACTTTTTTCGGAAATTTATCCAGAGCAACGCTGAATTTGCTTTCTCATTGACCTCCCCTCTATGACCCCACTGCAGCCTGGGGAACCTGCCACCTGTCTGGGGCCCGACCCACACAGCCCCATATGCCCAGGGGTGGGCTTTATTCTCCATCAGTAGGGCAGTAAGTAAAATTATGTAGGTCAAATAACAGAAGTAGGTTTTTGCTTTTGTTGTTTGGTTGTTTTTTGTTGTTGGGTTTTTTTTATTTATCCACAACTACACAAAAGGAGGGCATAGAATTGATACCCACTCTGGATGCAGATATAATGAGTTTGCACATGCTTGTGAAGTGTTGTGCATTTAGTTTATGGAAGGTGGAGAAACTGGCTGCTTTTGGTATTGAGCTTACATTCTTTGCTTTAGTTCTCTAGTGCTTTGTCAGTTAGATGTATGCAAGAGTTGTGATTGTTTCACCTTTTGTGTCTGTTATGTTCCACTCTTCTGCATGAAATGTTCTCTAGGTTATAAGCTTTCCAAAGGTTTTTTTAAAATACCATTTTTATCTTTTATGAAAATACTGTGCTACTTGTTTCACCAAATTTATATTGCATTATTAGTAAATTCTTTCTTGAGTGGGGGATACAACTGTGGAGCATAAGGAAATATTTTACAGTTGTATGTTATCAACTTGAGGAAATCTGAATATATTCTTCAGTATGTTTGAAGAAAATCAGAGGAAGCCGTTCTCATCTGTCCGTGTTTGCAAAATAGTGCATTTTGTGAATTGGGCCATGTGAATCTTGCCCATTTTTTATGATGTGGCAGACAGGTTAAAAGGGAATTTGGAGATGAAGAGGTTACATAAGACATCTAGAAATTTGTTATGTACAGTGATGAGAACCCAATTGGAGATATAGCAAACTGAGTTCTGGCATATGTTTTCACTGATTTTCTGCTCTAATTAAATGCTGTGACCATAATGGGTACGTGTCCAGTCAATCTGGCAAAACTTTACTATGAACCCACGGTGATGGTTGATGGCAAGTGAAAGATTTGAAATTTTGTTAAATTTAAAATGATCACCTCTTGGTCTGGAAAAAAAAAATCTATTGATTCTTTTGCTATTCTAGAAAAGTACTGTCTGATTTGAACAAAACATTTCAGTTTAATGCATACTCTGGGTTTCAGGATAACTTCAAATAAGTCAAATGAAGAAGTACAACTATTTGAAATAAATCATTAATTTCTTGAAGAACAGAGAGCTAGTTGTTAAATGCTGTTAAATATCTGATATTTTCATTTAGTAGTCTCCCTTCACAGTACTTCAGCGTGTGCAGAGTACAATTTGGAAAAAATACAGAAAGAGTAAATACATTGTCTTACAACTTGTGACATTGTTTTAATTTTAGAACTTATTACTGAAGTTAAGAAATAACTATTTGGTTCCAAAAAGTATTCAACACTTCTTTTGGTGTAATTGGTATTAGATCAAACCATTTATCTTGCACAGTATAAAGTTTCTGTAGAGCCTAAAAGCTATGTGACAAATACAGAAGTCTTTGCCTAACACTTTGATGCTATTTCAAAATACGGAAAGCAGTCTTCTCTTGTTTAAATACATCTAGCTGTATATGGCTAAAAATAAAATACCTCAGAGTTTTTTCAGGAGCATCTACAGTTTTAGTTAAAAGGTGCCTTCAAACACAGTATCATTAAGGAACTATGAAGCTAAAAGGATTGTTTCTATTTAAAGTTTGTTTACTTCATACTGGTTATGATCAAGGATTTCCATTCTTTACTTAGCAAAAGGGAGCATGTCACATTTCTTATTCCTATGTTTGTGGATGGCTATCACAAGAAAGGAATGCAAACAGCTACTTAGCTTTTAGAAAGGAACGCAAACCAGCTTAACTTGATGGGTAGTAATAGGGTAGATTCCAGATTCTATGAGAGAAGGTGGGAAACATGCTTTGTGTGTTTTTGTCGACATAACTTGAAACCGTGGGGATTTCATCTTTGTCCGATTTGTTGGCACTGTCTCCACGCAGGCTGAAATGTTCAGAGCAATTTGTATTCCATGCATCTACCAGTTGGTCTCGTCGGTTTTCTCTCTCAGTGGTAGTAAGAAAATCTTTTAAAACTTGCTTGAATATGTAGACTATTTCCCAGGGTAAAACATCATTTTCTGCCAGAACTTCACGAAATCTAGGGAAAAAAAAAAAAAAATTGAAATCTAATCATCAGCATTGAAAACTTTTCTGTTTCCTCTTTGGTCTTTTGAGGGGAGGGGAAGAAGGAGGAAATGACTGCATTCTGCATTTTTTCTTTGCTGCCACATTTCCCCATGCACATCCTCCAAAACATAAGAGGAAAAGAGCTGTAACAATGCACTGGATGTGGTCCAGCTATTATAAGGATTGAAAGCTATTGTTATGTGGAATGTCTTTTTGTTATTTGGTTTGTTTTGTTGGTTTGGGGTTTTTTTTGGCCCATCTGGGTAACTTGATTTAAACTGACTTTGCCCTTAGGTGTGTTCTGGGCTTTAAAAGGCACATAGGCTTATTCTGTCATTTCCATGTGTCCCTAGAAAATGTATTTAGAATACAGACAGAGGAGAATTGTATTTGGTAAAATGTGCAGGGTTTGCTTGTATTTAAAAAATATATTTTTGGGTTTGGGGTTTTTTTTTTTCCTTTACGCTTTTAGAAGCTTTTGGGTATTTTGTACAGTCAAGCAGCGTTTCTGCATAGCAGTGCATTGCATTAGTGCTTTAATTTGATTTGTGGTTATTTGGTTTCTAGTTAAGAAATACTGGGTAAAATTAACAGGAAAACCTGGAAGTACTGAGTGGTCACATGTTTAAGCATGTGAGACTCCCATTGTGTTGGACTAGACCAGGAAAATCCTGGTTAAAAACTTCCTTCAAGTACAACATACTTAAGTAAAGATGTAGTATTTAAAAGAGCTGTAAAAATGTGTGCTAGTTGCTTGTCGTCCTTGCTCTGGGAGAAAGATCAGCGCCAGATATAAACTTGGATTAGGCGGAAGAAACATCCTACTTACAATAGAGTACTTGGAGAAATATGAAACAATTACCTGCTGAGAACAGTTCCCGTTTGGCAAGGCTGGATTTGTGAACACAGAACTTCGAGCTGCCGTTGCTCAGTAGCTGGAATTGTTGCTTGAGGGTTTTGGTTCTTCAGCCAGTTGTAATCCATGCCATTCTTCTGGACTTTTTGTTCATTTTCAATCTCTTGCACTAATCTTTCACGCTCTTTCAGGTGCCATTTCAATTCCCTTAGTAGGGTTTTTGTAACTACTTCTGATCCAGGGTATCTTGTGGGTTTGTAAGAACCATTTTTTGACCATTTAATCCAGCCAAAAAGTGGCATTTTTAAGCTGTGAGGGGAGGGGAATATTGCTTATTTCTGTCAGACCTATTGTTATTTATACCTGTAGATTTCCTTCTTAGCCAACCGAACATTAATGAACCTAAACTATTTTGCAGTACAATATAAGTACTTGTAACAATAATAACCAAGCCATAATTAAATCTGACAAGCCTTACATTTTATAGTATTTTACATCTGTTTTCTGAGTTATAACTATGTGACGTTTGCAGCATTTAAAAGTTCATATCTGTCATCTCGCAAACATTTTAATTTTTTAGCCTGGTAGTGTATGTAGTTAAAAAAACCCAAAAAGACAAACCACAACAACCGAAAAACCAACAGTCCCCCCCTGCCCCCAAAACAAAACAACACACAAAAGTAAAAAAAAAAAAAAAAAACACAAAAACAAAACAACAAAAAACCCCCAAACAAACAAAAACCCAACAACAAAAACACACCACAGAAACCCAAACTCCAAAATTTGAAGTTTCCCACACATTTCAAAAAGTGATTAAATCAAGTGCTGGAACTCTAGGTGATCTGTTTTAAAAACATCTGTATCAATTTTTATTTCAAATAAATTATTGTTTACATAACCTGAAACAAGAAATCTGATGGAATAGGCTTTTAAATAGCACTTGGTTAAAAATCATGGAGAGACAAGCATCAAACTCAGAATAAATAACATAAATTACCTTTGCAGTTGTCTGTGAACAGTGTTGTTTCAGGTGAGTTTGCTTGAAGGTCTCTTATTCTAGCATATCCTGTTTCCAGGCTTTCACTACTGCTGGAAGAAAACAACATTTTTTTTCCTTTTTTCTTTTTTTTTTTTTTTTTTTTCATTTACTCAAACTGTGCTTAGAAAAATGACTTTTTGTACTGAATATGACAGTTTAAGTTTTTCAGCTTTTAAGGTTCTTTTTCATGCTCTGTACCAGATAGAACTAGTAATCCATTTAATCTAATATGGTCTCTCAAATACTTTCTACAAAGTCCATTAAGATCTCCTACCTTTGAATTGAGTTCTGCCGATGGCAGCAATTTAAAAGAAGATGGTAACAATTTCAAATGCTCGTTGCTAAATCCATCCAAAGGTATTGTTGATAGTGAAATGAATAATGATAGTCTGAAGCAACTACAGACGTGCTTCTAGCTAAAGTTAAGGCTGTCGTATGATGTGATGCTTGGCTGTGCATAGCTGTAGGTCACAGTTTAGAGCTGTATTTTTATGACTGTGGAGTGCTAAAAATAACTATGTTGCTTTTATCATCAAACTAAACTTTCAGGCCAGTGAGATGCTGGAAGACTTCTCCCATTAGAGGGGGATTAGGCTGTTCTGCGGTCCTTTTTAAACAGCTAAGAACAGTCCTTCTTTAGTAAAGATCATCTAAAGCCTTTGTTAAGAAGTGTTGACAGAAAAGAGCTATTTGACAGCTGCTCAGGATTTTGTTGCTATATTAAATAGTTCTTCCAGATGAATTTCATACGTCTCACAGTACTACACTTTTTCATTACTGTACATAGCTGTTAGTGTTTTTAATATAACATCTCAAATGCATTTAGAGAAGCCAGTTTGTAACACCTACAGCGTGACGTGAAAAACACATTAATCTAATTAAAGGAATAGAATGATAAGGAGATGCAAATTGAGGTCAGACTGATCTAAAAAGCCCCCAGTTGTATGTCTTACCATAGACTTTGCTTCTCTCTCAATTGGCTGTCAGTTGCCTGCTCTCTCTTTCCTTGATGAGTATTTTGAGGATATCCATTTTTAAGATTCATTTTCAGGGATGCCATTGTGCACGCTAAAGGTCGCTGAAGCAGCCATTTTCCGTTCCAGTTATCTGGTCTCTTCCTATTAATCTAAATAGTAAGCAAAGTATAGAAAATGCCTTCTCTGCTGCTCTTTCTTCTTCTAATGACTGTCTTTGCTCCTGTAAGTATATCTCATTCCTACTTTTTTCATCCACTGGTGTGCTGAACTCTTGGGAGAACAAAGGTTCTGTAAATTTGTTCTAGATGTCATACAACATAAAGGATGACGTGTATGGTTGTTATTAAAGCTGATATTACTTATACATTGGAAAAATTCAAATGTCAGCATTAATCCCCTTCAACTGGAAGGTTTTCACATTGCATTGTGTGTGGTACTATGAAAAAGGAAGGGAGCTAGGTTTATGATGACAGAACTGTCCTGACAGATTTTCAGATGAAATTAAAATGCTCCTTGCCACCTCCTTTACAGCACAGTTAACATGTCAACGCTTTCTTTCCACTGTATCAAATCTGAAAGTAAACTGCTGTACAGTGTAAACCCATTGTAGTGTCTTTTCAAATTAGGGATGCATACTGGAAGATGTGCAAATTAAAAAGCTGTTGTAGGTTTCTCATTTAATTGTTTTGGTTAGGTGGTTTTTTTTACCTAATCTTTGGTAGTATCATTAAATTTTGTGAGGCAGGATACTAAAAATGGTATTTATCTTTCAATTGGTGGTAGAACAGTAAAGCTGAAATTTTTTATTGCTTCCACTTGTGTATTTATTTCAGATCTGTATTCAGAGATGGCTGCTTATTGGTATTCAGAGATGGCATTGGGAATTGGAACTTAAAAGTAGAGCAGTATTTTACGCAGTTGCTAGCCAGTGGCTAATCCTAGAAGCTTTGTGGAGAGTTACAATTCCACCCAACTATCCCTAAATGTACCCGTGGTTCTGCAGCGCTATGTTAGGGTGGAAGTTTTGTCTTGGCTTTGGCTAATAGTGGGCCTGTTCCTGAAGCCATTACTGAGTTGGTCTTTATTGGTAACTTTCAAGTAAATGTGAGGTTCACTTCAAACAGTTCTTACTTTTTGAACTAATTGTAAATTCTACAGTTCACAAAGATGTTTTTCACTTAGTTGTCTAGGAGACCGTGTAACCTGGTTTGTGGAAATATTAGACAAGTGGAGGAGAAGAAGAGAATTTCTCATTTTTCCTGCTTTTTAAGAGAGTACAGAATTTTTCTAACAATTCCATCAACAATAACTAAGTGATTCTATTGTACTTTTTCTATGGTTTCCCACTGCAGATTACCTACGTAAGTAAAATGCTCATGTACTTCTTGGAAGCCTTCTTCTGAAGTAGCAGAGAAATAGAGACCTGTGGAGAAGCTCTGATTGCATGGCTGTACAGCTAGATGTGTCTCCTGTGCCTTCAGACCATATGAACAATAAATGCTTCACATTAAGAGTGGCTGAATAGAGCTAGGAAATCTAAAATAGAAGTTTGTGTGGCAGAACAAGGTTGTGAAACTTTTGCGTTAATAGGAGTAAGTGAAGACAATCACATATGAAATGATGGAGAAATCTAAATGCATCTTTGCAATAGTGACTGGTTTGTTATGCTGAGGATTTCTTATGGATTATGGTGGATTTATGTGGTTTCCCCATGGCTTTTAGCTGTGCTGGTTTTATGCCATTTGACTTACAAATATAGAAGTGAGAAATCGCTGAGGTAGCTTAACTTAAATTCTCATAGCTATGAGAGTACACAAAGTAAGCATAATTTACATGAAATTACTCTAGAATAGATTAATATGAATAGTTGTGGGGAGGTTTCCCCATTTGCTTCAGTAAACAGAGACATGGTCTCTAATTTAGAAGATGATCTTCATAATGACTGACTCAGTGGATCACCAGTCAGAATAACGAGCATGCCCTGGTGCATGTGGCAGAACAGTTCCTACTGGGGCCATAGGCTTTGTTTATTATTTTCTTTCACCCTTAAGTTAAATATGAGGCACAGCTCCATTTACTGCTTGATTAATTCTGGTTAGTAGGAGGTATATTTAGGGAGTCTGTTACTAGTTCTTACTCGGCTGAGAGGAGAATCAATTTGGTGTGATATTATTACATGTCATCTTTAAAGAATTTCTGTTACGACAGCGCTTCATCTATGGTGGCCATTCCATGCTGGTTATGTTTTGTATTGAAGAGATGGATCTAAAGGCAGCACTTGCTGTAAGAACCCTCAGTTTTGAAGTGGCTTTGTTCAGCCACATGTGTGGCTCGGTGTAAAGGCATGGAAGTGCTGTTCACGGCTCTAATTGTAAACCTGAAAATGTCTGGTACTCAAAATGTCTCATCTGTTCTAGGAATTCCTTGTTTTGCCTCTTCCTCTTTGACACCACAGTTCTGAGGAGGAACTTGATTAAGATATTCTGGATCAAATAGCTGATGTGAGGTTGCAAAGATTTAGCATTTATTTAAGTAGAAGTATTGCTTACTGTTTAAGTTCTTCAGAGTTAAAAATTTGACTTTCTCCTTGTCAGTACTCTTACAGCTTTGTATGTTACCAGCTAGGAGCCCTCCACTCTATGTTGAAGGCATAGCACAGCTACAGAGTAAGAATATTGACCTACTCTTGTGATTTAAGTACAACTGACAGCTTGGAGATTTAAATAGCTGAAATTTACCACAGGGAAACAGAATGAGTCAACCTTAGAATCACGTTCTGAGGGTGCTGAATGTACCTGGATTTTAGCTTTCTCGATACAATAGCAAAGCATAACTCCAAAGGAGTTCTTGAAGAGTAACAGTGAGGTGGCTTTGTGGATGTTTACAGGAAATTTCCTCTAGTATAAGTGGTAGCGTTAGAGAAAAGTAGATTCTTACCTGAAAATCACTATAATTAAATACTTTAGAATATGGCACTGTTTAATGGGAAGGTAAATTTCTTGGCTAAAAAAGATGATGCAAGATGTTTATTTTATCCTGTCTGATGCTTTCTGAAATCTCTTGAAAGCTTTTGTTAAAAAAAAAAAAAAAAAAAAGTAAAATAATCTGTTTGGCACAGGAATCTTAGATATTTGCATCATGTGTAGTTAAATTAGTTTTACATTCTGATTATGACCTTTCAATGGTACTGTAATAATTTGCTGTAATGCAGAAGACCTATTCTTGAAACAGAATTGCCATTCTTGCAAAATCTGAAATCCTTACAAAGAATAAAAGTTTTTCTGCTTTTCTAGGTAGTTTTTTCTTGTGAATGAGTATCGTTCCATACTCTGGGAGAAGAAAAAGCTTCAAATCCAAGTCAGCTCTGAGTACAGCAAGAAGACTTTAGTCTTAACATATGTGTCTTAAGAACCCATATACAAAGGAACTTCCTAACCTGACAGTCAGTTACTATAATGAAAAAGCAGTCTAGTTAAACGTGGGGCTACTACTCTACTTGTCTGTAAGAACTACAAATTCAGTACTTGTTTGTGCTGATTGAGTCTACTGTCGGGCAACACATTTTCTTTTGACAGAAGGAACAAGGTGTGACAAATTGTGAGAACAGGTGGAGGAGAAGCTTCTTATTCTTTTTTTGGAAAATTTTACGGCATCTGTACCATCTGAGATGCTACTGACTCTTGCAGTTCAAAGAGGCAAGAAGTACAGCTCTCTCTATGAATGAGACTCGTAATCCTCACCAGGAAACTATCATCATCATTCTTATTTGATCAAAAAGGTTTATAGAAGGTTATAACCATTGCTAGCTGACTAACGTTTCAATACATTGGCATGATGGTTACGTTCCATATTTCTTTGGTATCATGTGTGGGTAATACAGTCACAGTCACATAGTGTGGTTTGCTGCCTCGGTACTTTATTGTGGTGGGTTAAGCCAGTAGGCAGCTAAGCACCGCACAGCCCCTCGGTTACTCCCTGCTTTCTACTCCCCACCACAGTGGGAGGACGGAAGAGAAATAGAAGAGCAAAAGCAAGGAAACTTGAAGTCCAGATAAAAACAGCTAAAGAAGTGGAAGAAGAGAGAAAGAAAACAAAGCAAGTGATGTAAACGCCGTCACACACCCTCTCCCACCAGCAGACAGATGCCCAGCCACATCCTAAGCAATAAATGTCAAACCTGACACCTCACTCTTTTTCCTTTTTTATTGCTGAGCACGACAATATATGGCATGAAGTATCTCTTTGGTTGGTTTGGGTATCTGCCTGGTTGTGCCCTGTGCCAGCCTCTTGTGCACTCCCCAGTCTGTTTCCTGGGGGAGGGTGGGACATGCAACATGAGAAACAGAGTAATAAAAATAAAACATCCTTGATGCTGTGCAGACACTGCTCAGCAGTAACTAAAACTTTTGTGGTTTAGGAGTATTGCTTTGGCCACAAATCTAAAACGTAGGTCATGGAACTTCTGTGAAGAAAATGAATGCTATCCCAGGCAGCCCCGGAACAGTTACATCAAAAAGTTACCAGTGCTACCAGTCGTCTGAGAAAGAGATTTCAGTTTTGTAGCTATCCATAGCTAGCAGGTCAGATGCTTTGCTTCCATTTAGAAATGCAGCCCCACTCTTTGGATTTAATGATCAACTCTGCAGTGCATTTTTCCATTGATTGAACAACTTGCGGTAGCTGTTTCAGGCTGCAGACAGATGGTGAGTCTACCTCCTCTGATGGCTTCAGACAGCATTTGACTACTGCTCTCACTTTTTAATAACTATGAATGAAACTTGCCATGAGCCTACATGAGAGGTCTCTTGCTGAGATTCTTTGTTTGGTCCTTTGCTGTGACAGCTAACAGCAGTAATAATTCTCTTTTAAGTGTTAACTGACAGAAAGTTGTGTAAGCTATCACTGTATTTCTGTTGCTGTGATGAATAAAATCAGGATGTGTTTGAAGCTGAGTTTTTCTACTTGGGTTGCCTGTAGCACTAATGTTTCTGGTGCTGGTGACACTTCACTAATAGTTACAGGCATGAGTTTGAATTTGAGGGGATCTTCCATTTGATATTAGTCTTCATGAGCATTTTTTTAATCCAGCACAGTCTCTTATTTGCATTGTATTTTATTCAGAGATTTATGTAAGCAGGATTTTACCAAGTTGATAATCAAATGCATGTATTTTAATTTTCTTGTTACGTGGGTTTTTTTAGTTATTTTTTGGTATTTGGCCAAGTTCCTGGCCTTTGTGGTTAGAGGGAAGGGATGAATTTTGAAGTTTTAAGAAGTGCAGAAGCTCTGTGAATGTTGCTAAAGAATAAGAAACAGTGCTTGAGAGATAAACTGCTGTTTTGGTTTAAGGTAATAAACACTCATCTAACTTCTAATTTGTAACTAATTATAAAAACATTAATTTACAGTATTAGCTGTTTCTTGTGTGGTATGGAGGCACTTGCTGTGTGGCTTGTCACCATCTGTATACCAGGTAATAGCTGCTCTCTTGCAGACATTCTGATTTCAGCTATGGCTTCAGAAAAAGGAGCTCAACAGCTCATCTTCAAGAAGAGACTAATTCTTTGAAGCACAGGTCATCCCCGTCTCCCCGCCTTGCATAAACTCCCAAAGCAATAGACAGAAAACTTGGGGATTCGGGCTGTTTAATCCTGGCATTTTTGGTTGTTACTTTTGCTGGATTTTATCTGTGGGTAAGGTGGAAGATAGGTCTTATAGAGCTGTTAGTTTGGCCCAGCAGTAGTATTTCTCAGATGTTGAGTTTGCATAGACTATCCAAATGTTTGCATTTGAGTTTTTCGGGGGTTTGCAAAGTAGTTCTAGTGCTCTCCCCCTCCTCCCAATCCCCAGCTAGTTACGGTTTTTAAACAGGAGCTCTGAATAACTGCTGTGAGAAAGAGCAACTCAAGCCTTTAAGATGCCTATATATGAAGACTTTCTCTCTAAATCTAGCTAATTACATTTTAGAACAGCTCTCGAATGCGTACATGCTCTCGAAAGCATACACCTCATTGATTCTAGGATTCATAAAATAATCTATACATCATTTTCTAAAATCTGTATTTTAGTGTTTAATAGATTTCACTTACTCTGAATTCTACTAATAATCTTATATTTTGTGACTAAAACATTATGTTTTTCAAATGACAGTACATTATTTCTTTAAAGTTAGTGTATTTCTGCAGGTAGACCAATCTTATAAAAGTATGGAACACCATCTGCCAGTTAAAATTTTTGGTATGTCCTTCAATAAACCTAGAGGAAGGTTATTTACTGTCATGGCAAATGTTCAGTTACGTAAAGTGTCACATTATTTTAGTTTCAGAAGAGTCTTTGAAACAGTCTACTGTATATATCATACTGAAATTGTACAGCAAAATATTGCTCTGTATTCTATAAAGTTAAATGGGTTTTTTTCAAGTGATTCCCTGCTTAAATATCTCTAAGTGGGTGGACAGCTTGCGTGTGAGAGAGAAGCCATGACTTGGGGCAGTACTTCTCTTGTCATCTGTGAAATGAGTGTCCCTAGTTTTGTATTCAATTCACAGTCCCATGTGTACAGGAATTTTTGTGTCAAAGGAGTCAGAACATAAATAAGCAAAAAAGTACATCTGTAAGAATTTTCAAAAACACAGCCCTAGAACACTTTGTTTCTTCAGTTGTTTGTTGCTAAGATGGAAATGTTCTTAAAGTTTTATGGCCTTGAATGGGAGCTTCTACCCCAAAACTAAATACTTAGTAGAAATTTATCTGAAATTGGATAGGCAAGCTTCTTAATCCTTGAAATGTCACTACATACTTGAATTATACAATCAGTTTTGCTGTGTAAGTGATGTTGTTATTTTCAGGGACTATGTATCCTTACATTTAATAAGGCTTTTTCTTTTTAAGCATTGCTTCTAGAGACATTAACTGTGTTCAGTGTATGCATTGGCATTGTAGTATATGTCACTGAAAAGAGCCAAGCAAATTACCTGTCACAGTTATGGTTGCGATTGGGCAAATGATTCTATTTTTGATAACAAAGTGTATGCAAAAATGTTTTGGTTAACATTTCAAATACAAAAAAATGCCAAATGCACTCTGTTAAGATGGCCTTGTTGACTTATTAGAGGTCATTCTTTGGTGTTAAACTGTGTTTCCCTCCTAGTAATTCCCCTGAAGTGGCAGCTGTATTTAATTTTATCTTTATGACACTGAATTTTCTTTTAAGCTCAAGGGAAATATTTTAGAAGATTTTGTCCCAATCCACATGCTCAAAATTAGTTTAAGTAGTCATATGTACCAAGATCAGTCACACTTCAGAAAAATGTTGCAACAGTTAAATGTTGTGGTAAGGAGTAAGAGAAGTATCCTGTTATCGCATAAGAAATGATGTTAATTCTCCTCCAAAAAAGAAGAATGCCATCTTCTACCTTTTGCCTGGATAGAAAGCCTCTTACTGCCCACTGGTTCAGGCTCAAAGTTCCCATGTCTGCTACATCTGAGAGCATTTTCCAAAATAGGTAGGTCCTGAGACGTGTACACCTTCCTAGGTAGCTGCTGTGTTACATTTTACAGATGCTAGGACGTATCAGGAGTTACTTCTTGTTGAGTGACATTACTGATGATCTTGTTCAGTACTTTATAATTTTATATACCTTTGTCCACTTAGTGTGAACATAATTTCATATGTTTGCAGGTTTCCTTAAATTAATGACTTTAAATTTTTCCATAATTCATATCAGTCACAAAAATGTGGTTTTACTGCCTTTTGAATGGGTAAAATTCTGAATGTGCTTCATATACGCAGCTGAAAAGTCATTACTTGCCAATGCTGTAATGGGGGATCAGAAGACCCAGGGGTGTCTAAAAGTACTTGAGTGCCAAGGCTGGAATCTAGAAAACCTAAGGAATATATGCCCTAACAAGGCAGGTGTACTGAAATGTGAATTTTCACTGTGTCAGATGGAATAGAAAGAGGGAAGAGGTAACTGGCGTACTGGACAGACAGGTGCTTCATAAGTTGAAGGCAGAAAAGTCCCTTCATTAGTGTTGTCCTTACCTAGCCTGGAATGGATTTAAAGTTTCTGAATTGTGTCATTCCTCTGCTGTCAGTAAACATTTGTTGAAAATAATTAGAAAAATGTTCCCTGCCTTTCTATTTGTCCAGGTATGTATAGGATGATACTTCCTATTGATGACTTTTTGATGCTTACTTGGAAGAACTGTTTTGTTCTGATGAACAAGGGGAATGCCAGAGCACTTCATAGTGATTTTTAAATTATTTTTATTTTTTTCATTTTGCTTTAAATAAAATACATTCTCTAAGCTTTTATTTTTATTAAAGCTGCGAAGTTCAGCATTAAAACATTGAGAAATAATATAATGATGGTTGTTTGTTCATTTCATATGACCATATGCAATTTTCCAGTTGCATGTGATTTTCCCTGAGACTGTAGCCTGATTCAGTGAGAGTGAGCAATGTTCATTCTTAATGACTGGCTATTAAATGTTTTCTTTATTCATTGCATAGCCTGAGGGTTATTTGATGCATGCAGTTTGCTGAAGACAGAAAACCTGATTTCTGCAAGAAAACACCCAGATATCCAAAGTAAAATATTGTGTTCTCACAAATCACTGAGGTCATACTGTCCTCTTTTTCCTGGAGCTGTACAGGCAAAGGTCAAAAGCACATGCATACTTCAGGGAGGCCATTTTTGAACTGCTTAATACCCCATCTCCAGGAACATTTAGTTGGACTATATCTGGTGTTACATAAAACTGTTTCTTAGCTGACTTCAGCTGCTGCTTAAATACTCATGCTTCTGTAAGGTCTTCACAGCAAATGAGGAACACAGAACTACCTTTCTCACCCTTAGCCCCTAACTCCCTCAGTAGTTTTTTTTTCTTGTTGTTGAAGTAATGTGCTTGCTATCGCTCAGGGCTCGGACAGCCCAGCTGCACCTGCTTCTACATGACAGCTTTTACTGTCTTAATCAGATAGCTTTCTTTTCTTGCAGACAACTGAAGGACAAATTGTATTTACTGCATAACTAGGTCTTGTTGTCCGAAGATGTGTGTCCAGTGCACTTGGTGAGGCTGCAGTCATATGGAAATGAAAAATAATGTGGTCATATCACTGAATTCTGTAGCATGTGATGTTGCCAAATTGAGATTGTGCAGCCAAGCTCAATTATGTTATTTTCAGTAAGCACTAAGTAGTAGTGCTTGACTTCAATACCTTTGTTGTATTTTGGGGTTTTACTTGTGTTTAATATACGTTCAAGTGGAATAGCCTACTCAACAAGAGATCTGATGGGGATGTGTATGAACTTTTCTGAATTGCACCTTGGATTCAGGCCTGTTGTGGAGTGTTCCCTGTCATAGGGTTAGTGATAAAAGTGCTGCTGTAGTCTGCTTGCTGGAAGTAGGCAGCTGTTGCTCACGTGACAATGGTGCAGACACATGCAATCCTGTTGAACCCTGCATTGAGATACTTGAGATCCAGGGAAAAATTGTCTTAGCTTTATGCCTAAAATATTGTTAAAATAGGATAAAAGGCCATTTCTTGGTTTGTTGACAGCAGTAGGTGATAAATACTTGGTGTTTCCCATAGAAGGAAATAATGACTGATCTAAACTAGTAGTCGGTAGTAGAGCCAAGCTGGCACAGTTTGTCTTGTCAGAGAAGGTGGGTGTACGATGTCTTCAAGATCCTGTGAATTACTCTGTGATGAGAGCTGTGTGACACAGTGCCATGTTAAAAATCTCTTGTTGATTTCAGCTTAATTGTTTTTGGAGTCAGTGTTGCTTATTACTTAGGTTAAGAAATAAACATGTCTTCCTTTCATAAAATGTCTCAACTATACACTTGCAGAGAAACAGATGTGCTATGCATTAGCAAGTTATTACATAGCAAAAAATTGCACTGGGCCCCGAACTTAATTTAAAGTGTGAAACCATAGTTTTGATTTCTACTTTTCATTTAAAAAAAAAAAAAAAAAAAAAAAAGGAAAAAAAGAAAAGAAAAACAGAGGGCGGTTTTGATGTATCCAAAACTCTTCTATATTTAAGTTCATTTATGATTTAATAATCCTAAAATCATTTTATATATGCTGCTTTATTCTCTGGTGAAATCCATGTGATTTTCTTTTACTGTTTGTGTAGAAGAGATTTTTTTTTTTGTTATTTTTAATCCCATTTCATGCTATTTATGTCATGGATAGACTCTGTCTTGTATGTAATAAATTTCATTGAAATTCAGTAATCGGGTGATTACGTTAATTTTTTTCCATGGCCACCACCATTTCTTGACTCAAAGACAAAAGTTATTTCCATAGAGCAATGTGATGATGGTGTTTAGTCCTGTTTACTTCCCCAGTTTCCAAGGAATCATGCAAGAATTACATGTATTTTCTTATTTCTTGTGTCAAGAACTGGTGAATTGGAGCTATTTCATCTTTGTTCAGAAGAAATAGTAGACTTTCATAAGGAAAGAAATTCTTAGGTATTAAAAACTTAAAGGATGATACTTTGGGAGCTCTTTTTTTTTAGTCTGAATGAAAAGATTTCATGTGGCACTTGCACACGCAGTGGAATCTAACTGCAGAGACAAAATTTATTTATGAAGTTTGTTCATTGAAGTTGTTCCTGCATGACTTGAGACTCTGAAATTACTGTAAAATGCTGTTATTCCCAGAGATACCCGTTACTTAGATTAGGAAGCAGTTACTGAGTTGTCATTTATTTCCTCTTCAGGCTGCCTGTCACAGAGAGTGTTGGAACGGAATATACTGAAGAATACAAACAAGCAGAGGCACAAGAACTTGATGTTGTTAGAAATGATCAGCTTGTCTATAAATCAGGTAAAAAAAAAAATGGTTTTGAGAGGCCTATGAGA
>JAAGNO010003069.1:12997-24522 GCA_033439905.1 Ceryle rudis | reverse complement strand
GGGGGGGGGGTGTTACACCTCTATCTTCATTATTTTTCACTATTGAAAGAATCTCCTCTAGGGCTGCTCTTACTCTGAGGTGAAGTAATTGCCTACAGAGAAGAGGCAATTTAAGTGTTGTTTCCAGTTAGGTTTCTGACATAAAATCCTTAAGTTACAGAGTTCTTTAAATGCTTTGGATTTAGAACATATAGATAGATGCATGCAAGGAAAATCAATCGCAGCACAGACCTTCACCCTGAAAACTTTTGTATTCAAAATATGTGCAAGTTGAAGAGGATTGCAGTGGTGAAATAGAAGTCTCACAAGCAAAGACTAATTAATTCTGATATTTTCTTAGAAATTTTAATGTTACCTGGAGGCATCCTTCAGCAGTCAGCTCTTCAAGACACCGAAAACTGTTAGCCTGTTTTCCCCAGACGGGAAAGATAATCACTTTGCCCAGGCTCTGGGCAAAGCTCTTGAGGGCTCAATCAGCAGCAGCTCCATATACTTTGTTACGACTGAGGTGGTGTGACTTACTGTGAAGTTACGCTTTGTGGTTCAGTGAAGGAGCCTGGTTGTTTGCTGTGGCTTTTTTCCCATGAGCTTTCTTGTTAGCTGTAATGGCTTTGTGTGTTTGTAGCTCAGCAGAAGACTCATTGGTGAAACAGTAAGCATCTCATTTGACTCACCTAACCAGTACTTTCAAATATTTTTTTTTTTCTTATGCATATCATTTTAATGTGCTTAGTGGCAGATACCAGGGTCCAGCTGTTCATTCTCTTTTTCCCATAACTGGTGAATAATTCCTGTGTTAAAAGATCTCTTGGAAGTCAATTCCTGAAAAAGGTTCCAGAAGGAATACATCTGCTGTTTGGGCTACAATAACTGAGATTGCTGTTTCCATGGGCAGTAGACTGTTTCAGTCATGGTAGTCAACATATCTCCACAGAACTTTAATAAGAACTGAAAAGGAAGTGAGCAGATGAATTAATCTTTCCCATAACTGAGTTTTCATTTTCTTTTTGCACTGACTCTGAATAGAGAAATTTATCTCATTATTTATTCTGGATTGGCATTCATACTACTTATATGTGGAAATATTTTGTCGAAGGTGTGCACCATTTGGATTTGTTGTCCCAGTCTTAATAATGTTTTCCAGAAAATATGAACAATTTAAGAAGTGAAACTTTGTTTGTTTCTTGCTGATAAGCTTATAGGCCTGTAGGTCCTTGAATCTGCATATTCCTCTTTTGCAGTAGTGATGTGGGTTTTTTCCAAAGACCAGTTCTCATTTTGAGATTTAACAGAGATGGTTATTTAAATTAATAGAATAACCGTGGAGCTTTCATAGAGTTATATATTCAAGTATGTCTATTCTGTAGCGAGCCTCCATTGTTCAGAACACCTTTCCTTTAAAAAAAAAAAAAAAAGCCAGAAGTTTAAGGCCTTCTAAGATGGTTACCAATGCCAGTTGTTGGTTGGTTGGTTTTGGGTTTTTTTTCATTGATGATAATATTGAATTACAGAAAGAGGTTGTACCCTGGTTTGTTAGGGAAGGGCCTTTTCATGGCTGCTTGGGTTGCCTCAGTGTTCACCTGAAGTTCCGAGTCCAAGACTGTGCTGTCTGGTCTAGAAGGAAGTCTCTCAGTCGTCATGGTATTAGTTCCCCAGGCTAAGTCAGTAATGTTTCCTTCAGTTTCTGCACAGAGTAGAGGAAAAAAAGCAAACCATACAGTTTTTTAGTACTCGCAGCATCTACTAAATGCTTATATGACTGTCAGTTCTCAAACTCTGCATATTGATGGTGGCTGACATTGGAGGATTATTTAATTTTGGTATAGTTTTTTTCCAGACTTCTCAGGAGAAGTGAAGGGATTGCTGTCATAGAACTGTCATATTTATACAATATATATATATATATAAAAAAAAGTTACAGTTCATCAATGAAAACAAATTATATATACAGAATATATTAAATTGCTCTGATGATTCAACAGGTGCAGGAATACTGGTGGTTGGTTCTGGTTTGTTCCTTGGTATTTTTTTTTTAAAAAAAAATCTTAATAACTTCTTGTATTAATATGCTGAGTTTTTACTTAGTTAGAAAAGCTTATAATGTGAATCCTACCATTTAAATTTTTTTGTTCCTCCCTCCATTTTATAAGCACTATTACAGAATTGCAGTCATCTCTGTTGTACAGTTGTAACACATTTTTTGAAATTGCAATTGTTACGTGGAAAACTGATAGAGGTGGAAGGTTATGTTGCTTAAGCGGGAATATTCTGGCACCGGGATCTTTGCCCTAGCAGCTTGAAATTTCTTCCAGCACTGCTCAAATTGTGCGGTGCTACTGAAATCTCAGTAGTGACATGTTTGTGCCAGAGGGAAGCCAGTCAGCCTTTGTACAGTGTTGTTGTGACAGAACACTATATATGAATATTCCTGGGGAATATATTTAGAATCTTGACCAGAAGTATTTTAAAGAGGATGGTTAATATTTTCAAGGGACGCTGCTATTGAGTTCTGTTTTGTATGAGTTTAGTAGCACTAAGTAAATAATTGTGCAGTGATCACCTCTAACGAATTACATACCCAGTGTAAATAATGAACCTTTCTTGTTGGAGAGTGTGGCTTCAGGAGAGCTCTGGGTTTTAGTGCTTTATGAAACTGTCCTAGTGAACTATCCAGCATTTGGGGAATTGTTTTAATGTGGGAATAACTCACTTTGTATTCCTTGACACTTGAAAACACTTGGAGCAGTCAGATACGATACTGAGACAAAAGTTGTTCTGCCTTTTTATGCTTCACTGCTGTGTGAGACTGCTAGTAACCCTTCCAGAGAAAGGAGGCTATAGCTGTGCAGTCAGGTATTTAGGCTAGGCTTTACAAGAAATACTGCCTTTGTATAGAGAATGCTAGATTTCTTTCCCACTATTTCTTGGAGAAATGACATAAAGAGAAGTGACCTATGAGTTTTTATCATCTGTTTGCAAATAAGTAAATTTCATCATAGTACTTGGTGAAACCCATTTGAAATAGAAACAATTTTCTCTTTTGATTTCAGTGTAATGGGTTGGGTTATTTTTTAGCCGAAGAGTTTTAACTACAACTTGCAAATTGTTCCTTACCAAAGTGTTTTCCCACTTTTCCCCTTCTACAGCTGCCTCCATACCTGTTCCTTGCTCTTTTGTTTTTCACAGTCAAACTGCCAACAGACTGGAGGCTGCTGAGCAGGGTAGCACTCTTGTAACACAAACTACTCAGGCTATCACTGTGAGGATTTTTGTACTGTATTACCTGGTGATAATGGTGACTAAATCCTTCCAAGAGACTGCAGAATGTAGTATCACACTGAAAGGTCGTCATGATACTTAACCAGACTTGATTTAATTGCCAAGTGGTAGAAATACAGCAGTCTTTCTATTGAATTATGGGTTACTTTGTACTGTGGATCCAATAGACTTTAAGAAAAATAACCCATGGGTACATGAATAAGGCATATTTTTTTCAACATTGTCGTAAGAGTTCTTGGGAACAGGGGTATATTTGGCAGTTGCAATGCAAACTGTGCAAAAATACTTTTTTAACTGAGTGAAAATTCTGTAATTCATAGAAGTATAGAATTGTATAAATCCTTGACGCCAACTTTGGATTATACACAGATACAGTGTTTTTTGAGCTGCTGCCAGTAAAACAGCAGTTGCATAAACACAGAAAATATCTTCAATCAGTATTAAAATACATTAATTCTATTAATATTCATAACTATGTGATTCAAATTTGAGGGTAGTTAGGTTTCCAAATACTATGATCGTATTATCCTGCTGTACTTTCCCTTTCTCTACTGAAATAACTTAGTCTTGTTTATTTTTATGCCTAGATGCTTCATTGTCTCAGTGTGAATCAAGTGATTGTACTTCCATACCAGTAACTAACCAGAAATGTGTGGATATGCCTATAGCCAAACACAGAGAAGAGGTAATTTCATTGTGCTTTCTCTCATTAGGGAATAAAGCTGAAAATCATATTTGGTTTTGTTGGATTTTTGTGGGTTTTTCTGGTGGGTTGTTGTGGTTTCTTTTTTTGGGTTTTGGGTTTTTTTTCCCAGAAGGAAACTTCTGCTCCTCTTTAAGTATTGTACAAAATAATTGTATAAAAATTCTTAGAGGAAAAAACATTGCTGTTATACTTTCTGATTGTAGATATTTATGTAAAATACCTACGTAAGTGCATGCCTGTGTGGTGGTGGTTTGGTTTTTTTTCTGTGATCTTTTAACATGTTTTAGGAGTCCGGTTAGCTACAGATGCCTAAGAGCTGATAGAAAATGTGGCACAGTGTTTATCAGAGATGTGATATTTCAAATCACATTGGCCTGGAAACTATTGATATTTCAATTCTGTTTGAAATCTGTTTTGAATTATTTTGCTCACTTAGGATTTTTTTTTGAAAAATTGTTTCAGATACTGTCTCTGATAGAAAGCAATTCAGTTGTGATTATACAAGGAGCTACTGGCAGTGGTAAGAGCACCCAGATTCCACAATATATTTTGGATTATTGCATTCAGCGGTCTATCTACTGCAACATTGCTGTTACCCAGCCTCGGAAAATTGGTGCCAGCAGCCTTGCCCGGTGGATTAGCAAGGAACGATCGTGGACACTAGGTGGACTTGTAGGATACCAGGTATAAGAAAATTTCAAATGCTATTTAAAGACTTTTAAAAGTACTGTACTTTTTTTCTTGATTACTTTTTAAGTACATCATTGAAATGGTTGTGAAAAAACTGTATTCTGTGGTTTTTCCTTTAAACTCATTAATTAACATACTCGCTCTGATCATTGTTTCACTGATAATTCAACAATGTCTGTCTCTGGACCAGCTTCTCTGTGTCTTAAGACTGGTGTGTCATATTGGTGTTGGCAGTGGTATGTAGAGTTGTCTGCTTCCGGAGTCCATTGCTAGGAAGAAAACATGTTTGTTTCTTCTTCCTCTCTTATTCACTCTTTTTCTTGTTTCATCCTTCCTTTCTTCCACTTTGTGTCATATGTATATATGTTTGCTAACAGGCATTCACAGCTTTCTTCTTCACTGGTCTGCTTCAGGTCACTTCCAAATGTATTACATATGGTGCCATTTATGCATGTTTGATGTTTTCTCTTTGTTACCCATAAACCTAATTTTGTTTGATTCTGGATCTGAGGCGTTTTTATTTTTAACTGACCATTAAAGAATTGTTTATAGCATGAGATCTACAGTGCCAAGCTTCTGCCTCATCTGTTATCCCACATTTCTTCTGTGCTACATCCTCTGTTGCCACTTCCTGAGGTCTCTGCTTAACGTGCTAAGCCTATCTCTACAGTACACTAAACTGCTGTCACAAGTAGACCAAGTAAAGCAAAGGTTGAAGGCAGATCAAGACAATTCAGAGAGCAGGCCTGACGTACCTTAATACTTGCAAACTCGGTGCAAAGCTTATGGCCTGTTACTACTGCTAGCAGTACCATATTAGTGCTATGCAGATTCATCAGCTTCATTTTCTCATCAAAGGGATAATCTAATCAAAAGGATAATCTAATACTGTAATCTGTCCTGAATGCTGTTCTTTTTCTAAGTATTAAATCTTAACAGTTTCTTTTCGTTTTTCTTCCCACAACTCTGAAGTTTACTTTGTCTTCCAATCTACCTGTGGAAAAAGTAAAAATACTCTTTATGCTCAGTCACTAAGTTCCAGTTCTGTGAGATGAACACTCCAGATAACTTGGTGAAAATCTTGATCTGACATTCTCTCAGATTTCAGCCAAGCCAATGTTAATAACCTCCAGTTAGAGTTTTGTAGAATTACTGTGGGTTATGTATGGGGATATTTTTTTTCAAATTCTGTTTTCTACATAAAGTCTTTTCTTTGATTTGATATCTTGAATTAATTACTCATAAAATTGCTAAATTGATTCATTAGGCTAATGAGTCTTAAAGGCATAAAAAGGTGCTGTGCTTCCAAACAGTCTTTGGGACAGTATATGTGGAGGTGCTGTGCTTGTTACATATGCACTTGTGTGAGCAGAGCAGCAGATGATGTGGAATGGTTGAGTGTAGACTCATCTAGTCTAGGCTGTTGTAAAAGGTGGTCATGGCTTTGCCTGCCTGCCTGCCTCGGTAGGTAGCACCTGAGATGGATAAAGTTACAGAAGTATTTTAGAAATCAGAAATCTGCTGTTTAACATAGGGTTGTAGAACCTTCCTCTTGGGAATAAATTGCCTGGTCTTAGTGCCATCTTTCCTTTTCTCCTGTCCAGTAAGCAAACTGTATTTTGGCAAAACCTTTTTCTTCTTGTGTATATTAGTGTAAAGATCTGCGTCTGTAACTTTAAAAGCCTTTGAAGAGTTCTTCTCAGGCTCGAGCCCTCAGCAAGGAATTTTGATCCTTTACTTGATAAACTTCAGGGTTTTAAATTGTATTTTTAATTTCTCCCAAAGAAAATGTTTGCAGTTAACTGGTTCTGGCACATTTGTACAGAGACTTTTACAAATTCAAGTAAATAATTTTGGTGGGTTTACACTATACTTCATTTTGGAGTTCTTTCAGGTGCGTGTTCCTGTAAATACATTAAATATTTGTTCCCATCTCTGTCATTTTTCTCGCTTTTAGATAAGTTTAGAGAACATTTCCACAAAGGAGACAAGGCTGCTGTACGTGACAACTGGAGTTCTTCTTCAGAAATTAGTTTGTTCCAAAAGCCTATCTGAATTCACGCATATTTTCATTGATGAAGTAAGTTGGTGGACATAAGTTAAATATAAGAAAATTAAATAAGAAAACCTTCTTCTCTTTTAGTCTCTTACCATGCTAAAGGAAAAAAAAAATGTAGACATACACCTGTAAAAATGCTTTGTATAGTTTGTCTAAGCTAACTAACACTTCTTGAAATGGACTTGTCTTAGCTATCCTTTGAGCAACAAAATTTAGAACTGAGGGTGTGGAGAGGAATTTTGGGAGTGATTAGCTTGAAATCCACTTGAAATCTGCATTTCAAGCATGTGTCTGGCTAGGCCTTATTAGGAGGAGACGGACAGTTTTCACTTACTTGGTTATTACTGGCCTTAGAAAAGAGTCTTTACTCTTCAAGTATGTCCTGAAAAGTATAAAGTAGCCCCCTGAAAGTTACCTGTTTTCTGTCTGGATTTACAGCCCACACGTGGGTTCATTTTTATTGCTTTCACTTCAATAAAAAGCTAAAATATATATTCGTAGGGGTTTATGTTGTTTTGTTGGTTGGGGTTTTTTTTTGTCATTTTTATATGTTTCTATGCTTATTTTCTGTGGTAACCAGTAGTCATCCGCTAAACATAGTCAGATGTGAAATTGTGCTCTCACAAGCCATGAATAGAAATCACGTTTAAGCTGCAGGACTTAACTCTTGGGATGTTGTAACACAGAAGAGGATTTACAGTTTGTAATTTTGGTTTGGTATGGCTTGGGTTTTTTTTTTCAATGCTGGTTTTCACTTTTATTCCATTATGGTATTGGAGTGACAGTGACTTTGATTCTTGGATATTTGAGGAGCAGGGAAGGGAGTACTTGGTGTACCATTGGACTATTTCAGTAATAATGGAGGCTGTAATGAATGCGCTTAAAATGACACACTGAAAACCTGGAAAAGACTGAGCAAACAGTTACACTTTTGCATGAAGAAACCTTGGGACTTAATTCAAATAGAATTCAAAAAGAACCAAAAAAAACCCCACAAATCCTAAAAAATTGTATCAGTTGTCTTCACGGGAAAGTTTCGAGACCACTGTAATATATTAGTAGAATTTTGCAAACCCTGACATTCTCAAGCCAAAGATAAGGAAATGCAGATTAGTGGTAATGTACAAAAATTTAACAATATAAGATGCATATGTAGAGAAGTGTGAGATTGTTCATTTTGTTTTAAAAATTAAATTAGTTAAATAAAAAGTTGATGAGTGGAGTTTTCTGGCCCCTTATTGGAGGAGAAAAGATTTATGTTGAGCTTTTTTCAAACCTTCTTTGTTTGGGTGCTCAAACTTGAATTGATGGTACCACCTTGTACCACTTTTTTTCAGCAGCTTCCAGCTTTCAAGACAATATGTGGTTTTTGCTTCCCCAGCTGAACTTCTAGTACCTCCTGTTCCTCATACATCATTTTCCCCCACATCTGGCTCAGAGATTGTGATCTTGATCCAGTAGTAACCATTTTAACAGCTACATGTTCTCCACTGTGTTCTTAATTGCAGGTCTCAGGCCTTTTAGGATACTGCAGGCATTTAAGAACATACCTAAAAAATACAGGTCCAAAATTAATGACTTTTCACAGCAAGAAGCTTTTTTTGCTGTCAGCCTGAAAACTGCCTTAGCTAAATTATTTTCATAATGGGCCAATATTGAATATAAATGTATCTTTATATTGTTAGAATATGTTATTTACCTTACAGGGCATGAATGCTGAGCTCTAGAAAAAGCTGCTGCACACTTAAGCTGTCATTCAAGAAAGGGGTATCATCGTTAGTACTGTTGAGAAGCGTTAACTGAACAACAAGGAGCAGTTAGAAAAGTCAGATGCTAGCTAGGATGTATAAAGAATTGGGTGGCAAATAATATTTTAGGAAGCAGTTGTGTATTTTGCTCATAGTTTGAAGTCGCTGGGAATTAAAGATGTCAGTTAAGTTCGCTTGGCTTTTAGACAAACCAACATAGACCCTGCCTGGTCATTTGTGATCTTTCTGGTACAATTGACTTACCCAACTTCAGTATCACTTCAGTTATAGTTAACATAGTAGAAGTAGTGGCTAGAGCTCACGATTGGTTTTCTACTCATTCTGCAATTTTAATGACTTACTAGTGGCATACGATTTTCCCAAAGGGTGCTGTAGTCATCTGAAAACCTGTGTTTGGATTTTAAAATGTGATTAACATGCATAGTCTTAAAAGGACTTTTTTCTTCTTTTGTTGTTCCACGTTACAAAAAATATTCAGTTGGGTAGCAAAGGAAGAGTGTCAAAAAGAAGAGCATTAATTAATGAAAATGAAATTGTGGATAATGTCCCCTAGGTGCATGAGCGCACAGAAGAAATGGATTTCTTGCTCTTGGTGATCCGTAAACTGTTGCGTGCAAATCCACAGTCTGTAAAGGTACGTTCAAAGTAGATTCTGCTATGTTCTCGTGCAAGAATAAATTTTTACAAGTTTTTGATCCACAAAGGGCATGTTTTAAAGAACTTACCATGAATATGTCATCGTATTTTGCTAAAATATTATTTAGTGTGCCACTCTTCATAGGCAAGCAAGCTAAAGGGCATTCTTTTTCTGGCTGCTGTAATGTGTTCCCAGAGACTTTTTTTTTTCCTCGTGTTAAAATGCATTAGTTTCTGAAGTCTGCTTAAGGCTAAAAAATGTAAGATGGTTATTGGACTAGAACTACATATTTGGTATTGAGGGCAGTGCTTATCCTTGGTTAAATATGGTAGCATTAACTCTTGGAAATACTAAGGTTGTTTTTGTTTTGTTTTGTTTTTTTGACGGGACAACATATTTGTAAAAATAGAGGGGGGGGGAGCAAACCAGAATTAATGTATCATTATATATAGGCAGAACCAGGAATAAAGCGTGGCTGAGATTTTTCTCTGCGTGTTGGGAAATTGTGGTTTGTACTAAAGGAGGCTGTAGATTTTAGCATGACATACGTAGTCTTTGTGGTCTCAAAATAACGAACTCTTGATTGTAAGAAAATGCAATGATAGGTAGGCTGCCTTGGTATATTTTTGTGCAGTTATTTCAGTTTGCAGAAATTTTGTGAGACTGTGCATTTCCCTTGAGCTTCAGTTAATTGTTCAGTTAATGTGAACTGGTCTGTTCAAAGCAGATATAACTTGAGCCTAAGCTGGCTGGTTTTGTTGTTATTGGAAGGGAATCTGTGTTCTTCCATACGATTCACTATGTTGATTCACTCGGGTAACTTGTTCTTTAGATCTTCCAAGCATGCTTACTGAAAGTGCCCTTCCAGCTGGCATAGGGCATGCCTGTGTGCTTCACATCTTTTTATCCCTTCTCTTTCTGGAAGGAAAACTCACTTGTCTTTAAATTCAGAAACAGTATTGTGAAGCTGTTCAGCATTTCTTAGCACTTGCTTCTGCCAATTGAGAATACCAAATAATTTGATTGTATAAGGTTTGTGAAGAATTTGCCCTTGATGCTGATTATCTGGTTCGTGCCAACAGCAGGAATCCATACAGGTCTTACATGCTTTCTGTTAGAAAACATTTTTCTTTTATTTTTGTATAAATTAATTGAAACCGAGAGAAAACTTCTTTGACATATTTCAAAACCATTATAGTAATGATTTTAAGTCTGGCTTATAATTACAGTTATTGCTCTTACAGGAGTAAGCCCATCTTTTGATGGAGTTAAAAGCACTGATCTAATCTAACTCTTCAGTGAAACAGGAGTTGAAAATACTTAGCATACACTTTTTTTCTTTTGAGGACCATAAGCTTAAGAAAGCGTACTATATGTTTTTAGATTGAACTTTTACTACAGGAAGAAGTTGTTCAAATTGTCTGCCCTAGACATGTAGCCTGAGCCATTCTCTTACAGGTGCTTACCTTCCTCCACATGCTACCTAGGAAATCTTAAGCTTTGACCATCTTAAACATGTGTAGGGTATGTACCTGGACTAACCAAAATTAGAACATTTTTAGCATAAAGAGTAAGTGGAGATTCCAGCATAACGTGGCATTTTGTGTGAAAACTTATATTTACTGTGCGAAATTTTTTTTAATTATTTTTTAACAGGTGATATTGATGTCTGCTTCCATCAACTGTAAAGAATTTGCTGATTACTTTGCACTTCCAGTTCACAATGGTTTGAATCCAGCCTGTGTATTTAAGGTGGAAGGCAATCCTTATGCAATTGAAGAATATTATCTTGATGATTTGAAGCACACTGTTCATTTCCAGGTATTATAAATATCTGTAATTATGTCTTTGGACATATTAAGAAAGAAATGTCAATAGTCAATTGAAATAAAATTTTTTGTTGTCATCTAAAAAATTTTTAATAAAATTGCAAATAATCAATTTTACATTACAGTTCTAGATAAGAATTAATATATGATGATAAAACAGGGGTCTGCTTGCCAGCAGTTTTTCTTTCATGTAACAAAAATGGACTGTAAAGGGCTGGGAATTTTAAGTAGTATGTGGCATTTCGTTTGGTAGTTTGCATCCGAGATGAATAATGTAGAAGGTAGCATAATGGGATTTATAGATCACTTTGAATACGGCTGACAAACTCAAGAATTATTTCCTGGACTGGTTCATGTTGCCATTATAGCTCAAAGGCAGAAAGAGTTAGTCATCAGAAAAGAAGCCTTTATGGTCGGAAGTTTGATGTTATCAAGGTGGCTTCAGCTGAGGTTCATGTGCTCCCTGTTCTTTTTTTTTTTTTTTTTTTTTTTTTTTTTTTAATTACCCCAGCGCGTTTTGGGAGTAGTTCTGAACATGACTCTGTTGGTAGCATAT
>JAAGNO010003069.1:0-12987 GCA_033439905.1 Ceryle rudis | reverse complement strand
GGGCAACAATTTTGTTTTTAACAAGGTGGCCGCAGTTGGTGTTTTTGTGCCACTTGTTTTTTTTTTTTTTTTTTTTTTTTTTTTTTTTTTTAAATAATCCCAGAGCTGTTAGGCAGTAGTTCTGAACATACCTCTGTTGTAGCCATATTAGGCCACCATGGCAAATATGTAATTTTGAGTGACAAAAATGTTATGTCAGTAGGTATTCACCAGACCCCTAGTGACCACTTAACAGCCCATAATGGCTGCACTGGAGAATTGCTTCCCTAATGCCTAAGAAGGGTAGGAATGGCTGAAGATTCATTTGCTGTGACAATCTTTAGCTTATGAAGAGCACAGTATATTTGTGTAGAGTTCCTACATGAGCTCCTACAGACCTCCTATTGTATAGCACATCTGCATAGACAATAGATAATGAAATAAATGCCCGTTTGAATTAATCTGGTATCTGTGATTTGTAACAGGAACTTGTTTTGAAGTTGAAGAACAGCTGTGTAGGATTCAGTATTATGGTCAGGCAATATAAAGAGGTTAAAGCAAAGTATAACAAATTCACTCAGGCTTTTAATAGTGACAGACACTTTAAAAATAACAGGGGCATGGGAGTGATTACTGGTTAATTTTGATAATTTTGAACACTGTTAAAATTTTAATATAATCAATGAAACAGGGGATGCACTTAAAAAGTAGCAGTGTGTGGACATACTGTTATTACTTAGCTTTCATCCCTCAGTTCTGCAGAAACTAAATTCAAGACTTAAAACAGGGAGTTTAGGGGAAACTCAGGAGAAAATAATTGCTTATGCTGTACACAGCACAGGCACTGATTATGCCTCAGCACAGGCAACCTAAAATAAAAGTCTGTCAGCTGTTGAAATTTTAAGGCAGCCAAAAAAATAAAAGAAATACGCACATTGGTTGGCCCATCAGGTTTATACATTAGTGTGGCAGCACAGGTAGATAATATGGAGAAAATTATGTAATATGTGATTTTTGTAAAAGATTTTTGATGGTAGATGACAACAAAAAGATAACCAAGAATTTCAGTAAAAAGTCTACTTCAGTTGACTTGCATTTGTCAGAGTTGCACTTCGAGCTGCGCGTCAGCTGCCACACCTTTCACCTCAGAGATCACAAACAAAAGGAACTGCTTTCAGTGCTTATGCTTTTTTTGTTGTGTTGTCCTAGCTATAGCCGTTCTTTTCTTCAGTAGAAGAGTGATTGTTCAAGAAGTTACATGAGGCAACAGGAGTACCTCAGGGCAACAGTAGAAGCACATAAGTGCACTTGATTTTTCTTTTTCTTCTTTACTTTTTTCCTTAATGTATGAAGGGAAAAAAAAAAAAAATTGAATTAGAAAGCATTGATGTTTGTTCTTGCATCTTGTTTCTTACAATGCTGTGTGTGGAGATTGTCTCTGAATAGTGGTGTTATTGAAAAAAATACTTCAACTTTCCATGTTTAGAAGTAGATTTAGGTAGCATTCTAATAAAAATGAAGGGAGAGCCTGAGTGTTAGGGCAGGTAAGGAGTTAATGCTGCCAGATGGAAACAGGGACACATCTTTCACTGTGCTAAAATTAAAATCAATTGGATTTAACTGCCCAAGGTACATGCTTCAAGCTTTAGTTCTTAATATTTAATTCTTGTCTTTAAAACCCCCTAAAACTCACATAAAAACTAGAAGTTAAAAAAACCCCAGTATTTGCTTGTTCAATAAACAGAATTTTTCCAAGTTCCCTTTTGATTTTAAAATTAATAACTGTAAAATGACATTATTTAAATCATAACTCATTCTGTAAAGCATCTCAGTTGAAATCAGTTTTGTCCTTTGTCTCATTTGCTGTGAGGTATGAACCTTTGTCCTTCTCAAAAAATCTTAAAATAATTGGATGTTACTGTACGGATGTATAATTCTTTCATGAATCCTGCAGAGCTCTTGGCACTAATATGTCACTTACTTCTGTAGATGATAAAGTTTTAAAACTATGCTTAAAAATAAAAATTTTCTTTGAGCAGTTCTGATTTGGATAATTTGGGAATCCACTGATAATTAGTTGTGATTTGAAAGATAAATGCCAGTCATCAGTTTTTCTCCTGTATCCCTGTTTGCAGTAAACCCTTTGCTGTGGCTAAATAGACATCTAGCTAAATCAAAAATAAAGCTTTCCACTTGAATTACTTCATTTGTGGGAAAGAATAAAAGTAAGAGGGAAGGAAGGGAGAAACACTCTTCAGTGTAGCACTGGCTTACCCGTGTCCAGATATTGGGTGATTTATAGTTGCTCCTGATTAATTTTTGAGTATAGGTTTGTAAAAGTTAGTTTATTTTTCTTTTGGTATAGTGGCCTTTGTAAACACATTGTTCTGGATGTTTATCTGAATCATTATTTTGTCATACCAGCACCCTCTAAGCCCCGAGGAATCAGTCAGACGCAGGTTTCGATGAAAAATGCACAAAGGCTGTATCTATAGACAAATGTAAAGCCCATTGTACAAGTGCTTGCCTATTGCTATAATACAGTATTGGAGATATCAAATGCAAATTAATTCTATAATTAATTATGTGAGCAGATTTTAAAAATGTAAGCAGCTGGGAGGTCTACATGTTACTCCTTGGCAGTACATCTGTGAAATCCCATGTTTCTGCTTCTTACCTAAGGCAAAAAAGAGGGTCCCATTTTTAGCTTACATATGTAAAAACTCCTTTGCATCCCTGAACTGAAGTCAGAGTCCAGAGGAAAGGTAGTGAGCTGCTGTCAAAAGCTGTCCAATTATGTTGTATTATTTCAGTCAGCTCTTACTGGGCTTTTGGATTTGCTGTTTGTCACACGTTACCTTTTATTAGGAGTGATGTGGCAGCCTTGTCACGTTAAAGAATACTAAAGGTACAATTGGTAACAAAATTGAAAAGACAAATTTGACGGTTATTTAAGCAGGGATAATCTAAAGCCAAAAATCTTATGTTTGAGCAGGCCAGAAAAGATACATTTATTAGATTATCATATATATTGGGGGGGCGGGGAGGGGGGGAAGGGATACTTCTCAAAACTACTAGAATGTTGTCTGTACTTTTTCATGGGACTAATCAACCTTCATTGGAAAAGCATTACTATAGTGGGTGTAAAATGCAGTTAAGCTCTGGGACTGACAGAGAGTTGTATATCTGGAGTCTGCCTGGCTGATTGATTCGAGGGGATCAGAGAAGTGGAAAGGGTAGTGTCAAGTTCTTACTTTTTTTGATCTTTGTATTCATCATCTACCAGAAAAAAAGGATAATTTTCTCAGGGTCTTCAGAAATAACTCTTTCTGCAGACAACAAGGCAACCTCACGATGCAGTGTTGGAAGTTTGCTGTTCTCATAAGGGTTAGAAAGCCAAGGACTGAGGTTGCAGTAGCAAAAGCTGTTCCAAATCAGTGTTGCCAAACTGGTACTAGCAGTAGTGCTTTTGTGATTCTGTTCGTGCATTCCTTCAAGACAGGGAAACTGGTAGAAAAATAATTTTAATAGTTCATTTGGGTAGTTCACTTGTCTGTGGTTTTAGCTCTCTGTAGCATCTATACAGGTCGAGTGTGTACAGTGGCACTGAACCTTGAATTTGGATATACAGTCCCAATGCTGGAGCTGGTAAAGAAACAAATGAAAGGACACTTCTGCTTCCTCTGCCTTTACTCCCAAGAACACCTTGGGAAACTGTAATAGATTAGAGCCAAAACTGTTGGGGTCTTTTGTTTTGTAGTGTTTTTATTAGATTATAATGACTTCTCTTTACCACATTCTTATTTACTGTTGGATATCTATATAGACAGCAGTAATACCTCTTCCCGGCTTTCACTTTGCTTTGTTAGGTAAGTTTTTGCTATTCTCTCTTTACAAGAAAGTCTCTTAATTTTTCTGGTCACTGAAGTAGTTAGAATTTGCTTCTGTCCAAGTTTTGGCTGATTCACTTAAAAACTGGTAAGAATTGCAGATGTATTGTCAATCGCCGTCGGTTTCCCCAGCTTCATAAACTGAATACCTGTTGACTTCAAGAGCTCTTTTACTGCAGAGGCTAGCAAGTATGCTGGCTGAAAACTCTGACAGGATGCGAGTCACTTCAGAGCTAGGGGATTACTATTGATTACTGCGTTTTTATTGTTACTGTGTCATCCAGGTGTTTCGGAGTGTTACACTTAAAGCACGAATACTCGGGTTCCACTGTTGCTTCAATCACAGTACCAGTTCATTAAAACTAAAAATGAGACGTTCAAGCTTAAATAAAACTATGTTTGAATAATAAAATACTATTGTAGTGTATTGAGCAGCAGGTGAAGGTGGCTAAGAGAAATACTTGGTTGAGCATAAAGGTAAAAATGGAGGTTTGTTATCTGGTGAGGGAAAAACCCCATTATTTCTTAAAGCACACACAGAGTCACACACACACACGATCTTTCAAGCCTCTTGATTCTCTCGGGAAAATCTTGCATGACTTAAACTGTTAGATCTCAACATAAATGTAAATAATATATTTCACTTGAGGGTGGAGGGAGGGAAGAGGGAAGGACTTCAGAGGCATAATAGGAGGGAGAGAAGTGCAGTTTGACTGTACTCTCTAATCACGGCAAGTACGTTGAGGGCAGATCACACTATAATACAGGTCTAGAGAAGTTAAGAGATGGCAGTCCAGTGAAAAGTTTTAACTAGAATAAGGAGAAACCCTGAGAATGAAAGGTGAGCAATGATCAAAAGCCATTTTCCCTACAGGGGGAAAAATGTGTAATATTACAGACCATTCTCAGAGCATGTCTAGTTCATTTTTAAAACTGAAATGTGATTAAGTTACTGGTTTCATGCTGAAGACTTGGTGGTTAATGTTCTTAGCTATTAAAGCCCTGAGTTTGTGGCAGAATACTAAAAAAATGTGTAGACAGAATCAATGGTGGTTGTATTGTGTACAAGAGAACTATAGTTCTTTGTCAGGTTATGACCTAAAACTCAAGACCCATTAAATGCAAAAACAATTTAAATGCAAAAGAGGTACATGATTTATTTGGCAGTCAAGTAGACCTGTGTTATAGCAACCGTGAGAAGGATTCTGCCTACCTTATACAAATTCTTCACCTCCTTGTAATCTTATTGCCATGGGTTGTGGTTAGTCTCGTGCTTAGCACTTCTGGATAAAGTGTATGTCCTGCAAACATTAGGGAATGGGGTTAGTGCTACTGTTCATCTTAAGTAGGTAGATACCAGAAGTATTTTAGCATTAGAATGGTAGGATACTTGAAGGAAAATATCTATTTAAAAGGTAATGAATGCTCCAGATTAAGCTACGTCCTTGTACAGCTTCTGTGCTGGATCAGTTTTAATCAAAAAACACCTGACAAGTTGACACACGTACATTAAGTACAGTGTTCTGCCTCTTGTACAGTGTTAATGTCAATACTTTCTTCTCCACACAGCTTCCCTCTCAAAGAATTGAGGAACCGATGATAGTAAAGGAAATGTATGAAGTAGCAGTGTCTTTGATTCTGTCATTTGATGAATTGGAGATGAGGACCAATAGGTAAGATACAGATCAAGATCTGGAATCAGTGATCATTTGAGGAAATGAGACACTACTTAAAGAACAGCATCAGTCCATGTATTATAGTTGTTAGTGGTAACTCAATTTTCTCTGCATCTCTGCTTTTATTTTATATATTTGTGTGATTTCTGCTGAGAATAATCATACTAAGACTGCTTGTAGCTTGTACTGAATGTCCCGTGTTCTTGAAACGCACTTCATGCCCTGGAGTCTAAGTGACCATTCAAGTCAGCTGTGTCATATGGAAACTAGATTTTTTTGCTGCAGACCAGAGCTGAATATTATTTATATGCGTAAATAAAGCCAGAACTATTAAATTGTATTGTAAGCTAAAACATACATTAAGCTATGAAAAAAAGAATACAAAGAAGGCATTAATTTTCACTGGCTGTTTAGCTGATGCTTTACTGTCTTTGGAAATAAGTAAATATTAATTTGTGTTACTCTCTGTGTTTTGTAAATTGATGTCTAGTATCTGAAAATGTAGTGCAGTTGCTTCTACAACTTTGATCTAACACTGAGTATTTAGGAATGTATTTTCTTTGCATATATTCTAATAATTTATAAATGTATGCTGAAGACATAATTTCATTGTGGGGTTGTTTGGTTTTTTTGGCTGGTTTTTGGGTTTGGTTGGTTTTTGGGGGGTTGTTTTGTTTTGTTTTTTCCCAGACTTAGTTTTACATATACTTTCTTAAAATTTCAAAGTTTTACTTAAGCTCACTTGCAGTTACCAAGTGAACCTCTGAAGTACAGAGGTTGATGGAGATACATTAATATGAATATATGGCACAAACTTTTTTCAGTAGTGACCTCTGAGCTTTTTTCCTTATTTCTTTTGATCTTTTCTGGGAGGGTGTTTTGCTGAAGTTTCGAGTAGCCAAGTTAAGCTCCCTTTTACTAATCAACTGCCTTTTATAAGCAGAGGCATTAGCACTTCAGCTTTCAAATACCAGAAGGGTTTTTACGAGCATCCATTGCTATGTACCTTTCATTAAAAACTATACTTTCTGTTCATTATATAGTTTGTGAGTAGAGACTTTCAGGATACCTGAAAAAAATTTTACATGAGGAGTGATTACAATGAAGAAAAATCTTAGTTCTGTATTATGTTAAGATGAGTTGGTGGAGCACTGGAACAGGTTGCCTAGTGAGGTAGTGGAGGCCCCATCCCTGGAGACATTCAGGTTCTGAGCAACCTGATCTAGTTAAAGATGTCCCTGCTCAGTGCAGCGGGATTGGACTAGGTGACCTTTAAAGGTCTCTTCCAAGCCAAACCACTTTATGATTCTATTCTACGATTTTTAACTTCTTGACTTGTAACAGATGAATTGAAAGTGTCTCCCTCTAAGTTTATGTCGTGATTCTTTTGACTTTGTCATCTAGTTCTTGAAAACAGTTAGTTCTTTTACTTGCTAGGCTTTTGTTAAAGGTGTCTAGTCATATTTTTAGACTACAAGAGATACTTGAAAACTTACTGCATAAGATTGCGTAGAATTCAGTGGTAGTAGACTACATTTTAATTTTAAGAACTTTGGTAACCTATTTTTTATTTATTTCATTGCAATATAAAAATGTTTCTGTTTTGACAGAATTAAGCCTAATGCTCTAGTTCCAGTATTTATATACCTTGTTTTTCAGAAAACACAGTGGTGAATAGTGCTTTTAATTCCATTTCTTCAGGAAGTTTAAATATTGCATGTTACAAAAAATGTGCTGTTTTGCTTGTTCTTTCAGAATAAAATAACTGGGGGTAATAAAGTAGACTGAGGATGTAAAACTAATGAAACTCTATATTCTTGTTAGGGAGAAAACAAACTTGAGTGCTACATCAGAACGTGGAAGCGTGCTAGTATTTTTGCCAGGTGAGTATACATCTTGATAACTTTGTTCTTCCTTGTTTGTCATCTAATGAGCTTTCTTCTGGCACTTCTTCCAGGGATTTTTTTTTTTTTTTATACACATATTTAACTGGGGTTGATTGGTCTATTTGGGTATTTTTCTTACAAACTTCCTCAAATATGGCAATAATCGGAAGAGCTCCGAGTCAAAAATAAAGACTGCGTATTTTAAAAGTGAAGTTATGGTAATAAAGTAATTCTATGGTTAATCCACAGAAATTCAGCAGCTCATTTTTCAGATTAGTTATTAAATGCTGTGTGAAGTTCCTAGGATTCTTTCAGAGACATTCTCTTGTCTGCATATAGCATAGTCTGTATTTGGATTCTTTTTTTAAAAGGTAAAATTCACTTTTTTTGTTCCGTTGGTGTAGTTTCATTCTCTTTAAACAGAACCCTAAGTTACCTTACACTGCCTTTAAAATTTAGCCGAGAGGTTCAAGTAAGAATGACAGCCAGAACAAAAGCTTACAATACTTGTGTAACCAGACTGCAGACTGGGTTTGCTGAGCATCACAAATCTGTTACCTCTTGGTTCAAGTATTAGTTTACTTCACGGACATGGAAGTTTGCTACTTAAAGACTTTGAAAAAATACTTGGTTATGTTCCAGTGGAGAGTCACCTCAGTGTCAGGAGCAACTGTTCTTTTGGGCACAGTGAGGTCTATCCCTACTCTCTGTAAAATCTGTGTATGGCAAGTAGGAACCATTAGATAGCAAGATAGTTGAGCAGTACCTAGTGGGATCGAGTAGGTCTGGCAGGCTGTATCCAACCAGACTGTATCATGGTGTTCTTGTGTTTTCTCTATACCTTTAATGACATGCACTAGTTCATGATCAGGCACATTTTATTTCAATATTATTAATCTTAAAATTCGGTACTGTGTTTATATTTCCCAGTCTGCATGTCTTTTCTCTACAGTGCTGAAGGTGTTTTGCTTAGACTTTTGTTAATAGCTTCATTAATGTGCTAGCCATTAGTTTGTGGTTTGGCCAGTTATTTTCATTCTCAAGTACTTTTACTTCATTTGAGTTGTGGTGTAAATTAGGCTTCCTGGCTTTTTTTTTTTTTTTAATTATTTTCAAGGTTTTCATGCCATTGTTTTCCCCTGTAGTAGCCTGCAGAATTTAACAAACTGTTAAATTTCACTCTTGACTGCCACACCACCACCATTTTTTTCCTCTTCCAGTTTACCTGTTCTGTCCCCAACCCTGACTTCCTTTATCTCCCTTACCTGTCACTTACCTGTCACTTGCTGTCATCTTCTCATTTTAGTTTTTCTGACTCCACTAGTTGACTAATCTCTGTGTTTTCCTTCAATTTCTTTTCTCAGCAATGCTTGTATTGACATCATGTTGGTTTCTTGCTAAATATGTTTCTTGCTTTCTGGCCTTTTTTTATTTGCTCACTGTAACTTGATCACAATTTCCAGGCAATCGCATACTCTTCTTTCATTTCTAATTTAAGATGTTATTCTCTCTTATCTTTCTGGAAAATATCTCTCCTCCACTTCCATTTGTCTTCCTTCCTTCTCACTTCTTATGTAAGAGTCATCTAAAGATTCACATCCAGGTACTCAAACTACATTTAGCCTCACTGAAAATTGCAGCGATCCTGTACTGCAGTTACAGAATACTTTCATTTTTAAATATCCAACCAGGGAAGCCCCATATTGGACAGATTTTTTTTAAAAAAGGGGTCTTTTGGAATTAAGTCTCAATAAGAAGTAAGCTAGCCTTCTCAGAAGAGTTTGTGTCTCTGGAGGTATTCAGGAAGACGGCAACAATGCCTTAGTCATGATGTTTCTCCTGGCCGGCGTGAAATCCACGCCCCAGGCAGTGGGGACTGGAACTGCTACAGGTAAGATGGCTAAGGCAGAAATAGCTATTTTTTAACTTTTTTTTTTCCTTGGCCGTGCTGTTGGAAATGGCTTGTTTTGGCTGGAACACCAAATTTATCCCAGACCAGACATTCAGCATGTGGTAAGCATTGGCAGCTGTAAGGAACTGAAATAAGGGCTCATAATGGGACACTGGCAGATGGCCTTTATTTCTGATGTTGCCATTTAAGTTAGTGTAAAATTATATAAAATGACTCTTGAAAAATTGACTCTGTGTTTCAGTGACTCATTGTTACATTTGCTGTTTAAATCTTCTGCTGTTTTATTACATACAGTGAAAAGAAGGTAACAAGTCGATTAAGAATTTAAGTAGATGTGAGAATTGGTTTTAGAATTATTAGTGATCGTTAGAAAGAAAACAAACTCTTGATTACTACTTTTTCCCTAGGTTTGAATGAAATAAGCTACATGCACTCGTGTCTGTCAAGTATATTTAACAGAAGGTAAGTTAGACCCCATTTGGTTCAGTTCAGTTAAACCTGAACACGAATCCTTCAGCTGTAGGAGTTCTAAGTCCATAGTATGATTTAGCACAGAGGTGTAAATTACTTTTTATATTCTTGCATCGGTAACTATTTCACTAATGTATTTTCTTTAGGTGGCAAGTGTACCCACTTCACTCATGTGTGACATTAGAAGAGCAAAGTAATGTATTTTTGCCTACAGTTCCTGGCTACAGAAAAGTAAATATTGTTGAATCATTACTTTATTTAAGCATATGAGACTTTTGCTAGAGTAATAATAGCAAATAATAATGTACATAAATTAGTACTAGCTGTACCAGCTCAAACCATTGTGCGAGGAGTGCAAAGCAGTTTGTTTGGGTTTTTTTTTTCCCAGATTTGCCTTTCTTACCAAGCTGTTGCTTTAACTGGTGTTTAGACTTCTCTTGAAGTGTGATAACAGGAAGTTATCCATACATTATGGTGCGACCCTGGTTTTATCCTTCCGAATAGTTGATGCATGTCTCTTCTTGCACTTGCATGACAGTAGTATGCTGCTGGTGGCACTGCATAGCAAAACAGTCGCCCAGTATAGTCTCTTGCTTTTGTACCCTACATTTTGGCTAGAGTCTTGGCTTTCTTTATCACTGCTAATAGTGCAATCTTTTGTTAAGACAAAAGCATAAGGAAAGATTTTCATTCTTCCTCTCTATTGTCGTATGCTTTAGTACTTTATTATGCTTCTCTGATCTTAGCACAAGAAAATTGTTTTCTCGTGTCATATTGCTTTTTCTTTTTTTTTAATATACAAAGCAGAAATACTAGGTTGCCATTACATTTATATTCCTTCATAACAAGTTGGGTTTTTTCATGTACAAATATTAATGTGAATATTTTTTCTTTATACATTCACGGATTATTTTTTGCTTGAACATTCAGGTTATTCTATCTACAAATATAACTGAGAGCTCTGTAACAGTTCCTGATGTTAAATATGGTAAGCCATCTAAATCTTGTAGTTGTGCATACAATATATTTCTAATGTTTCCTTACTTGTGCTAGCCTAAATCTCTGCAATGTTTTACAAAGTACTGACCTCATTAATGTCTATAAATAAAGGGCAAGTGTCGGGAGGATGGCTCTTCTCGGTGACATCCAGTGTAGGACAAGGGGTAATGGGTACAAGCTGGAGCACAGGAGGCCTTCGGGTAAACCTAAGGAGAAACTTGCTCACGGTGAGGGTGACCGCGAGCACTGGAACAGGCTGCCCAGGGAGGTTGTGGAGTCTCCTTCTCTGGACACATTCAAAACCCGCCTGGCCGCGCTCCTGTGTGACTTGCTCTAGGTGATCCTGCTCTGGCAGGGGGATAGGACTAGGTGATCTTTCAAGGTCCCTTCCAACCCCTAACGCTCTGTGATTCTGTGATAGCTGTTGCAGTTTAATTTTGACAGTTGTTGAATTCTTGCAGAGCAGAGAATTAAATCTGAATAGTATGAAAAAATAGTAGAGCTGCTGAGTCGGGTGTTGATTTTGATCTTTGCAAATTCAACAAGCAAAATCAAACTTCATGTCACAAGTACCTTAAGCTTTTTATTCGCGTTCTTACTGTATTTTGAAATACCTGCATCAAATTATACAAATTGTGATATAGAATGTCTAAATGGAGATATGATTGCCTTTTAGTGTTTGTCATTTTCTCTGTTTATTGTATTTGTGTTAACATCTATTTGCAGTTCTATTAGTATTCAGTGTATCCTGTGTTTGGTTCTTTATAAATCTAGTGTTCTCTTTACTGGTTTTCAAATAATTGAAACCTAACTTTTCAGATAACACCATATCAACCAGTATTTTTTCTACTGTTATGAGGCTAAAGTATTTTGTAATAATACTAATGTTTGGGTTTTTTCCTTTATTGCAGTGATAGATTTCTGCTTAACAAGAACTTTGGTTTGTGATAAGCAAACTAGTTACCAAAGTCTGAGACTTTGCTGGGCATCCAAAATAAACTGCAATCAAAGAAAAGGTAAGATGACAAGTGGTAATGGAAAGGAATTTTTGAAGCCCACCTTCATGGAGAATTCTACATTGCTTTTCATTTTATTAACAGTATAAGGCACAGATTATTTTTTACATAGTTTATACAAAAATGTAATTCCTTACCATGTCAGGATATTAAAATATGTAATTAAACAGTTATACCTGAATGTTTCAAATTGCTCAAGTATTTTTCCAGGGGAGAGTTTTGTATTTTAATGAAAAATATTACATTTCATGGACTGTAAAACTTAAGGGGTTTCTTTGTTATTTAATAGTAACATTTTTATTGTGGGCCTTTTTTGCAAAAGTGAAGATAGGTACTGTTAGGTATTTATTAACTACTTGTGAGTTTCAGCAGTAAAAGAAACTTCTGTGTCTATTTGTCACTCTTAGATCAGTTGAAATATCCACAGCAGTGTCTCTGGTGTAGACCAGTGTTTGTAGCACAAGGTTAAATAAGGTTTTATATCAGCTCTTACAGTAGCACAGTACTCTTAATAAATAGGAAAATGATGTAGTTTCAGATAAAGGGATAATGGTGACATCTTTAAATATAAAAATAACCTAATTTTTAAATACTGTGAGGACTTCAACCCACCACAAGCTGTAATTGTGACCTTGGGTGGATGCCAGGTGCCCACAAAGCTGCTGTATCACTCTCCACTCCTCAACTGGACAGAGGAAGAAAAATTATGATGGAAAGCTCATGGGTTAAGATAAGGACAGGGAGATCATTCAGCAATTACCATCACAGACAACACAAACTTGACTTGTGGAAATGAACTGAATTTATTAATAATCAAATCAGAGAAGGGTAATGAGAAATAAAACCAAATCTTAAAACATCTTCCCTACACTTCTCCCTTCTTGCTGGGCTTAACTTCACTCCCAATTTCTCTGCCTCCTCCCCAGCAGCACAGGAGGATGGGGAATGAGGGTTGTGGTCCGTTCGTCTCACATTGTTTCTGCTGCTCCTTCCTCCTAAGAGGAAGGACTCCTCACACACTTCCCCTGCTCCAGCCCAGGATCCCTCCTATGGAAGACAGGTCTCCATGAACCAAGGCAGCGAAGGGGAAAAGGACCTGGGGGTCCTAGTTGATGGGAGGCTGACCATGAGTCAGCAGTGTGCTCTTGTGGCCAGGAG
>JAAGNO010003068.1:0-42322 GCA_033439905.1 Ceryle rudis | reverse complement strand
TTTTAAATTCTGGATATGTCTTCTGGAGACTGAGTTTAGTGTAAGTTATCCCTTTGGTATTTCATGGAATATAGTTCTAGATGGTGAAAGGAAATTAGACCTCTTTTAAGTGAGAAAGTGAAAACCATAGCATATAGGCCCAGTGTTAAGAATGCAGAGGTTTTATTATGTTTTTCTTTTCTATTGAGAGATTACAGCATTCTTACAGAAATTGCCATGGAAGATCTTGTCAGTAGAGATCTTGGCCTGCATACAGAATACCAAAATGTAGCAGTTTTTTGGTTTGTGCAATCCTAGCACTAGTGAGTGAATACCCGTCTTGTCTTTTCTCAGTTTGCTAGTTCATTATTGCAAACACACTTAGAGAGCAGGTGCAGCACAGGGTAAGTTCTTGGAAGTCATTAGGGCACCATGTTCTTTACTGCCCTAAGGGTGTTGCTGAGAGAAAAGTTTGGGTTTACCATAACCTGCCTGCAGATCATCTTATCTAAAAGAATAACAAAAATTATGCCTTTTCCTAGAAATAATTACTCTGCTAACCCACTCTTAAACTAGTAGAGGAATGGAGAGAGTGATGGTTTCATTGTGACTAACATATAGGACAGATTGCCTGTAAGATATCTCTAAGAGCACCTATATACCACCTTCTGCTGGGTAATTCTGTATGCCTTCTCCAGTACAAAACACTGTTCTACTCTATTCTAACATACACTCTGTGTAATTAAATACATTCAGAAGTTGTGTCAGAAGTAAAGGTTTATCTGTTCAAGAGAATCTGTGTCATTTTCTTATGGTGTATGAATCTCCACTCCACTTATTTCTGGAGCAGTGACAAAAGTAGATCTCTGGATCTTCAGCACGCTGGTTTTATTGCACTTACTGTAAAAGTATTACCGTACTTCTATACACAACAAACATAAATATGTCTGTGATTTTTGTTTTAAAATATCCAGAAATGTTTTGGCTCAGGATTGGTACTTGTAGCATGCTTCCTGTGTCAGCTGTTTCAGCTGCATCAGTGATTCCTGTCACCATCCCTGATCTAACTATAAGATTCTGGGGTGTTTCTGAGCTAAAGCGAATCAGGCACTTCTTACTTTCTGCTAAAGACAAAAGAACTGTGATTCCTTAGGGTGCTTTTTCCTCCTTTATAAATGTGCACTGTAAATAGTGATGCATATAAATCAATTCTGTGAGCACTACATATTTCATTAAATAGAGTCAGGTTGTGGGTTAATAGAAGTTCCAAGCAAAAATATTATGGTATCTCATTGCATATATTGTAGATTTAATGTAGTGTGAACAATAGTAGCTTTGAGCCATTGTAAATCCCATCCGGATATCGTCAACATATTCAAAATGCAGGGAGGGAAATCTCAAACGTTAGATGTTCTCATATGGCCACGAAGCATATGCAAGTCATTCTTTTATTGTTTTTCAAATAACAGTGTAGCTTTGCAGGATGTAGGTAAGGCAAAGTCTGACTTCAGACTATTTTCTGAAGTTGAACATAAATTCTTTTTTTTGAAAGTCAAGTCAATTTGCTTCAATTACAGAAATAACCTCTGAAGCAAGTAATTGCTTCCGTAGAATGCTGGAGGACAAGTGGGATCTGTGTAAGAAAAACTGGAGAAATAAGTCAAGTCTCTCCAGTCTCTGTCTTTACACTGTATAGGAGTATTCACTATATCTTTTTGGTTTCCTCCCTTCCCAAACAATACTTTTGAGTTCTTGCTCTTTCTTTTTTTTTTTTTTTTTTTGGCAAAATAAACCCCACCATCTGTAAGAGGACTTGGGAGTTGTTGGTTTTTCTGGTGGTATCTTATGTGTAATGCAAGTGACTGCATTTTACAGGAGTTAAAAACATAAAAATTGACCACAACTGTTGATCTAGAAATCCTACAAGATGACACTAAGCACCATAAGAGTGTCTTTCTTTAAGGTATAAAACTGTCATTGCAATTGCAGATTCAATTTCTAAAGAGAAATTTTGTTCTAGTAGGTAATCCATTTTGAGTATTCTTCATGCTAAGGAAACCTTTATTTTCATCAAAGGAAGTAAACATCATTCCATTTATTGGTTCAAGGTAGCTGCAAAATTCTTGCTGCCTTTCAAGGCCTCAGTAGGCAGGAAATCTGAAAGAGGTCTGGTTAGGTTATAAAGAATGCAAAGGATATCTTCTGGTATTTGGAGAAAGCCTTTAGGACCAGCTAGCCATGTTTTCTTCAAAAATATTAATAAAGCAACTATTAATAGTAGTACTTTGCAGTTTAGTTCTCTTCATTGAAGGATCTTATATGTCAAAGTCTTCCTTTTTATAAAAATGGAATGCTATTGTTCCTCAGAGGAGTAAACTGAAAACAAAACATGAAGTGACTTCCTCATCCCTGGTCACAGAACTTCAGTGATGTCTGGAATTAAAATCTGAAGATGTCAGGTTTTGGATTTTTAAATATCTTAAATATTTGAGACAAAAACGTTTAGTAGGAAATGTTCTGCGTGTAAGATAAATTCATTTATTTCTCTCTTCTAGCATGTTCTCATACAGATGTTTTCTCCATCTTCATTTTTTCTTTATGATACATATATCCCTAAATCGAGTATGCTTTTCTTACCATGGTAGTGCTTTAATTGGAGTGAAGCAATCTGTTCTCTTTTGCTAAGCTGATTTTTGGATTTGCCCTGCTTGCTAGATTCCCATTGTTAGTGAGGACTTTGGTTTTGAATTTGAAAAACTGGATTGATTTATCCAGGAGATGTTAATTTAAACCAAAAACAAATACATTTTTGCTTTGCCTTGAAAAAGATTAAGTTGGCTTTGGACTACAGTTTCATACGTTTTGTGACAAATGAGGCATGAAACAAATTGGCAAGCCCACAATGTCCAAAGTACAGTGGTACAGTGTGCTCTCTTATTCCCAGCCCTATAGATCTCAGCAAAGGTCACAAATTAAACAAAGTCAAAATTAATCAGCTCTACAGTCAAAATACAATTATTAGGGCTTTCATTTACTACAAAGAAGCAGTTGTGAAAGAGGCACTGGAGCAAGTTCTTTTGTGAAGTGAGGGAAAATCAACGGCAAGGTGTCGAACAGAAAAATGAAACCCTGCAGGTGAAGCTGTCTTTGGAGTCAGCACTAATGCAGAAATTCAAGTAAACTGTTGAAGAATGGAAAAGGTGTTTGGTGCTGAGCCGCAGAGTGTGTCAACATTGCATTTGGCCCAAACAGAAGAAGCCTGTGGACTAGAGTCATGCGCTGTAGTCATGCGCAGCCCCTTCGAGCAACCTTTCACCCAGGCTTCACTCCAGCGGTCTCAACTGCTTTTGTCTCACTTCCAGCATGGAACATGGGAGTAGCACTTCCTCTATCAGGAAAGTTGAAAAGTGCGGTCAGGGATGCACCACAGCTGACAACACCTTTCTTTATACATTTTGTGCTCTCATTCTGGGGAGACAAAGTACTCCAGAAGACTTTGTGATGTGTATGGATACATCTCTGCTGTATTATTTATACCAGTTAGCACAGAATTGTCATGGTTGGAAAAGACCTCTAAGATCATTATTTATACAAATACTGAATCTCTTGCTTCGTTTTATGGCTAAATATGCTCTCAGTGCAACTTAAATACAACTGAATGTAAGAACCATATTTTTTTGTTACCTGTTTCTGAAACAGGACTTGAAGAGCCTTAAGAAAATAGTTGTAGAGGGACAGAAATTATGCTGGGCAACTCTCTGGTTTTCATCTCAGTTATACAGATAACATAAAAGCTTTATTCCCATACATGGGAGATGCATTTATCTCTTAAGAGGTCTCTAGTATGGTTTCATTTTTCCATCCTACTAACTAAGAAAATAGCAATGTGAAATTAATATGTAAACAGTGTAGTAAGTTAGGCTTATTCACACCAGTGAGTCCTAATAATGAAATACACGCTCTTAAATGTAGACCTACCTTAGCCCAATTGCTGTTACACTTTTTCCTGGTACATAGTCATATATGTGCCATGCAAATGCATCACCTGTGTTTTGTCCAACCTGCCTAGAGTATGGAGCATTTTTGTTTTATAAGTAAATATAGTTAATTTTCTGTAGATTCTGATAAGCTCCAGAATACTTGTTTCAGAACCGTCAGATGACGGTATGAAGCACGGAATAAAATCCTCAACTGTTCTTTCAGAGTTGTTCTACTCCCCACTGCCATTTTTGAAGCTGTTGGTCATAAGTCAGTAGACCATCGTCAGGAAATGCTTGCTTGGAAAGGATGGAAAATTTGACTCCTTGTGACCGACAGTCACAGATCATCAGTTAAACTTTCATCCCCATTCTATATCTGATATGGCTGGTCTGGAACATGCATTGTAAAGGGCAAAAATCTTATCTTTTTCAGTTGCTCTATTTCCAGGGAAATCCTACAAGTCTTAGAAAAAGCCTTTTAAAGTACTAGGTGAAGGGGGGGAGAGGGGGTGAAAAATCACATTCCTCTTTGTAATTCATGTACTGCACTCTTTTCTAGTTTATGTCATAACTACGTGTTTTGATTTGAGGTAACAGCTAGAGTAGTCTAGTGGAAGTATTTCACTACCTAACTTCTCAGCTCTTCCAGCAGGACTTGGTGACAGTCTGCTGGGACTTGGAAATACAGAGTGACATCTTTAATGAACAAGAGGAGCTTGCTGATCAAAATGGGATACAGTAACTTGTCTCCCCATGACCTTAAAATACTTCTAGCAATAGAATTTAATTTTTTTTAATTATGCAACTTTCTATACTTTACATTTACGCTGTGGCATTCAGTTCTTATTATGATACTTCACATTTTCGTCTGTGAATGTTAAAGCAGTTACAAATGCCATGTTAATTCTCCAAATAATCCTCGGGGAAAAAAAAATACTTGTCTTACGTAGGGATAAGGAAAGCTCAGCACAGAATAAACTTAAATGACATAAAAAAATCATCTGGGTTGCTAGTAGCAATGGACCTCCAGACCAGACTCAAGCCGTTTAACTGTATCTTGTGCTCCAATATGATTTTGTTTGCTAGATTTATTTTTTTTTGTTCACCATAAATACAGTTTGTATTCCATTACAAATGAATAAGGGACAGTTATTAAAGTGGTGTTTAAAGGGCAATATTAAAATTCGTTTTCTTGTTCATGATAGAAAATTGTCTTGAATTGAACAGATAGCAGGACATACACAGATAGGTTCTTTCCCATCTTCTCTGTTCCTCAAGTCTTCCCTTTCTTCTCTTTGTTTTGTTAGCCTTCAGAAACTTATTCTCTGCCTGTTGGCAACCATCTCTCATTTACGTTTGACTCCAAGGAACACTTTTCAAGAATTCTACCATTCTACACACAAGATAGACATTGGATAAGACAGGAGCTTATTTCTAGCTCTGAGACACCAGCTGATTGCTTCATTTTTGGTTCTAAGGAGAGCAGCACTGCATTGTTTGAACCTAGGAGTCTATTGCCATTTCAGGTGCACTAGGTCACCCTCCTGGACCTCCAAGTGGCTCTTCAGAAAGGCATGGATCTTGCATATGTTCTGTGTCACATTGCTGGCCTCTTGCATCTTGTTTCCTAGGACAGCTAATGTGGCATTAGATACCATTATTTGGGCAGTGTAATCCCAGAGCAGGCACCAAGAATAACCGAATCATCACAGTTCCCATCAGCATCAGTTAGAGAAACAAGGCTGCAGTGTGATGAGACAGCTTCTCAGCACTGACAGAGGTCATCTTGAGATGATGCCGAATGTATTAATATCCCCAAATTTGGCGTTGCAAACATGTTCTATGCTGCAAGACCTCATAGTTTCAGTTGAACTTCTGTTATTTCTTTTGGCCCCTCTAAAGAGGTATGTTTTCAGGCAAGGTATTCTGCTTCAGGAACACAGCGCTTCCCAGGCTCTTTGAGGTTAGGAGTCATAGTTCTCATGACATTTCAGATCACATACTTTCCTAAAAGCTTTGGAATGATTAGTTCCAAAGCATTTCAGTCAAGCCACTTCCACGCCGTAGGTTAGTCATAATCACTGAGGCTGAAAGGGTCTTTTAATGAGTCGTTTCTTTTTGTTGTTGTGGAAGAATATTTTATTCCTAAAACCTTGCTAATAGATGGCTCTTAACTTTCACTTTCTACTTTGAGGATGCTATCAGTGTATTTGATAGCTTGTTCCATAACTGAACTATATTACTTTAAAAAAAAATAATACTTCTGTTATTTTGTAATTTAATTACATTACTATTTAACAACAGTAGATTCTCAGTGCCACTCTAACATTTTGTTAGAATGTGTGCCCTTTGCCGGGTTAAAAATTGGCTGCCTGGCCAGGGCCAGAGAGCTGCAGTAAACAGAGTTAAATCCAGCTGGCGGCCAGTCACCAGTGGTGTCCCCCAGGGCTCAGTTTTGGGGCCAGTCTTGTTCAACATCTTTATCAGTGACCTAGTTGAGGGGATTGAGTGCTTCCTCAGCAAGCTTGCAGACAGCACCAAATTGGGTGGAAGCGTTGATCTGCTTGAGGGTAGGAAGGCTCTGCAGAGGGATCTGGACAGGCTGGAGTGATGGGCCGATGCCAATTGTATAAAGTTTAATAAGGCCAAGTGCTGGGTCCTGCACTTCGGTCACAACAACCCCAGGCAACGCTACAGGCTTGGGGAAGAGTGGCTGGAGAGCTGCCTGGCAGAAAGGGACCTGGGGGTGCTGGTGGACAGCCAGCTGAACATGAGCCACCAGTGTGCCCAGCAAGCCAAAAAGGCCAATGGCATCCTGGCCTGGATCAGAAATAGTGTGGCCAGCAGGAGAAAGGAAGTGCTCATGCCCCTGGACTTGGCACTGGTGAGGCCACAGCTTGAGTCCTGGGTTCAGTTCTGGGCTCCTCACCAGAAGAAAGACATTGAGGTGCTGGAGCGAGTTCAGAGAATGGCAACCAAGCTGGTGAGGGTCTGGAAAACAAGTCCTGTGAGGAGCAGCTGAGGGAGTTGGGATTATTTAGTTTGGAGAAGAGGAGGCTGAGGTGAGACTTTATTGCTCTCTACAACTCCCTGAAAGGAGGTTGTAGTGAGTTGGGTACAGCATCTTCTACCAAGTAAATAATGACAGGACAAGAGGAAATGGCCTGAAGTTGCACCAGGGGAGGTTTAGATGATATATTAGGAAGGATTTCTTTACTGAAAAATTAGTCAGGTTCTGGAACATGTGGTGGAGTCACCATCCCTGGAGATATTCAAAAAATGTATTGATGAGGCGCTTCAGGATATACTCTAGTGGGGTGGTGAGGTGTTTGGTCTATTTGGTTTGCTTTTGTTTTGGTGGGTTTTGTTGTTGTTTTGGGAGGGTGTTGTTTGGTTGTTTAGTTGGTGGTTTTTGTTGTTGTTTGGGTGGGGAGGAGGATATTTTTATTTGTTGATGGTTGGGCGTGGTGATCTCAGATGTCTCTTCCAACCACGACAATTCTTTGATTCTGTGATTTTTATTTTTTTTGCTGTCCTTGATTGTGTCTTCAGTGAGGATTCACAGAATTGTAACAGGCACATGCACAAATATTTTACCACTCTATTTCACAGTTACAATAACCTCATCTACATTTTTTGTCTTTTTGACTGTTAACATAGTCACGGTGATGAAAAAGCTAGCTTTGAATGAGTTTTTCTGTAATGGCTAAGCTTTGTAATTGTCCTTAAAGGTGTTTGGGAGAGAGTTCTGGTTTCACTGGTCAGTTGTCAACACACTCTTTCTCCCGCTCACACAAGGCTGGCGGTTCCATTATTGCAGAACCATCTTCTAATCTTGCAAATTTTGGTCAGTGTTAGCTAAGGAGCTCCTTAGCGGAGGAGCAAAATTAGGAATTTTTAAAAATTTTATGTGGGAAGCCAGTTTTCTGAATGAAGATGTGTACTAAATGCATTATGTTAGTGAATAAATGAGCTGTTATGATACGTATTCCTCATATATAACTTTTAAAGTCAGCAGTTATAAAAATGCAAAAACTTACAGAGATTTAGGTTAAAATTTGAGTGCATAGCTTCTAATAGAAAAATTACAATGCTAAGAGAATGGCACAGTTTTCAAAGATGCAGGGACAGAATGGTCTTTGTAGTGTTTAATCAAGAATATTTATAGAAGTGGTGAAAGTAAGTTGGGGTTTTTAACCACTTGTTTTTATCAAGCTGTCCTGGGTTCAGTTACACCTTCAGGTAAACAGGAGGTATTGCTTACATGATACAAGACAAGATGCCAACTGACTCTTCCATTTCTCTTTTTTATTATCTTGCTCCTTCCAATGGGATTTCATATGCGTGTAGAAAAGGTACAAAAGAGAGAAGCTGCAATTACACAAGTAAGACTTATGAGGTTAAAAAGCAGCCTGACTGAGAAAAGGGGGATTGTTGTGATGCTCCTAGTAATTCATGCCATCTGCTTATCTGTATTCAGAGCCACCACTTCGGAATTTTTCCCAGGCTTAGACTTTGGTTTTATAAATACACTCTCATTTTATTACTGCTCTTTGAATTTGTTCTGTTTGCCGTGTCTTAAATAAGGTACTTCAGAATGGCAAGACTGAAATGTAGTCATTCCAAATGGTATTCAGAAATTTTTCTAGGTGTGCCATGTTACTGTAGCCAAGTCACTTTATAAAGTTTCCAAGCTCTAGAATGAATATACAGCTACTTTTTCTCGTATATTTTTGTCTTATCTCAGTGAAGGTTTTATTTGTCTCCTGCAACAGGTCAAGGAAAATGAAATCATAGAGAGTCTTAAAAAAAAAAATTCTTTAAATATTATAATTAACCATTTTCTCTACACAGTCGTTTAGGCCTTGTTGAAATAAATGAATATGAAAATAAATTGAAGAGTTCCTTTTTATGTTATGATTCAGTAAAATCCCCTTTAAGAAGCATTTTAAACTTCACCTGCAATTTCTGGTTGTACCTTATTGTATGAATGAAACTGTGCTCTGCTGTGTACAGACAGAGACTGAAAATATGCTCTTGGGAACATGAGGAGTCGTGTTCCACCTGCGCAGCAGGCTGAGGAACCGACCCATCTGGCCCTGCTCCCCTCTCCCAGTTCCTCTTTTGCACCGTATCAGGCACTCACAGAACTCCACTGAACTAATTCAGCACACTAACCTAGCAATAAAATGTTCGCATTTTTATGAAGTTAGTTTTCTGCTGGCTTACTGCACTGAAATGGCAATCCATAAGTCTCAGACAACACAAAGCAAGGTCTGAAACTTATGTCTTGTGTCCTGGGAAAGAAAAGGCTGTGACAGCAAGCTGTTAAATTGGCTTGAATTGCAACTTCAGTTGCAAAACTAAAAGCCACCTTTGCATAGTCTTCATTCATAGCTTGTGTAATGTGATGAGATCTTAAAATTTAATAATCTTATCCTGCTTAATTATCCCTTCCTCTACTGCTTTCTCCTCTTCAATAGAAGGTCTGTCCTACTCTTGACCTGCTGGGCCTGCTGTATTGGCCAGCTGCCACCCTTATCAGTGGCATTGGACATGGAGTGGTGTTTTCTGTTAAGGATCCGAGCTGCAACAGTTTGGTCCCTCTGTCATTCTGATTCTGTCAGTCATTCCTTGTTCTGAGTTGAGTGGATTGATTAGACTGATTAAAGTAGGTGTCTGGATTGAGAGGGTTAAAGAGTATCCATCTGTTCTGGATTTACTGCTGCTTCAGTGGAGGCGGAAAGGCCAGGAATTAGTAAGTGGCTTAGTCCTTTCTCACTGCTGGCAGCTGACAGGAGCACTGATGAGGTGATAATGAACTAAAAAGTCTGCCCTGTTGGCTGGGTGGGAAAGGGACCCAGACAGTGGGCAAGTCGCACCCCGGTTCTTGCCAAGATTTTCACGTTTTAATAGAATCCATCTAAAGCAAAATTAACAGGTATACTTTCTTGGATGAATTTCAGTAATATGACTTATCACTGGCAGATACAAAAGAAATATGTATCATCTTAGTTGCAGCATGACAGCGCTGTGGGGTTCAGGCACCAGACAGCCCGATCAAATAGGAGCAATGGGAGAAGCAAGAATGTTTATCAAATACAAAATAAAATGTAACTTCTTTTAAAAGCCTGAAGTTCTGCAGAAGATAACTCTTCCATTTTAGTTCTAACTTTTGGTGGCACTTACTAACATTTCTAGTCCTAACAATTAATCCTTAAAGTATTCCAGTCAGGAACTGCAGATACCTTCCGAAGGCATTGTTTTGTGTTTAGGTGCTACAAAGGGTTATTTTTCTTACTTTTTCTTTAAACCTCTGTCTTTCATCAGAACATATTCCGGATTCCCTGTAACCTCACAACAGTTTACTTTTGACACAAGCCCAGCTAATGCCAAGCAAGAGTGTTCATTATATGTATATGCTACCCAGTATGGATAGACCAGCATATCAAGGTGTAACAAGCACTTTAAACCAGTTGGATAGCTGAGGAATACAATGTAGGCAGTCGGTGGGCTTCTTAAATTAACATATAGTGTTCTTCTCAACTTACTTGTTGCTGACAGACTTACTAAAGGTTCAAGATTTTACGGGCCTTTAATTTGTAAAGAGTCTACAGAGAGTATGAATATGAAATCTCTTTAGAAACAGTTTACCTTTTTCTTAGTAAACAATGCTAAGAGTTTTGAAAGCTGTTTATTCTGTAATCAAAGTGTTTGGAAGGCAACTTCATTCACAGAGGGTAAACCTCTCTGACCTTTATGCAGAATGTTGAGGGGGTTGCATACAGGGAAGATCATGACCCCAGAGTCTCTACTGACTGTTGATTGAAACCTTGTGTTTCAAGAAATAAATGTTTAAGAACACTTCCTTGTAAGATCTAGGCTGCATACACAGACTTTTTTTTATGGCATTTTAACTGTTTTGGTAAAAGGTGTTTCTTCCCCTTCCCCCCTTCTGGCCCGAACAGAAAGGGCTAACTCAGCACAATCGTTAGTACAACCCTTAGACCGAATGCAGTTTTGTCATTATAAACATGACTTAAATTGATAAAGCTTCTTTTCCTAAGTCCGTAGACCCAAACTGTCTGTGGATAAGTATGTCTATATGACTATAACAATGTCTGCCTTCATGGGGGTTGTATATGTCAATTGCAGTGATATGTTTTGTAGATACAAATCAGTCCAAAAAGAAAAAATTAGTAACTTCAACCTTGAGAAAAGACAACAACTCTAATGGGAGGGATTGTATGTGAGGGATGTTGGGAAACATATAAAGAACTTATAAAAACTTAGTTTGCTTGTTTGTTAGCAGTCACACAGATAGAAAGCAAATACTTTCATATCATTTATTTGAGGTCTCTGTATACCCCCGATTCACAGGAAGAAATTCAGAAATTTCAAAAATTCTTACTTCATCAGCCTTGTTCACGTATACTTGTAGCAATGTTAGAAAAATACGGGGAAGTAAATAGTCCTGCGTATATAGTCAAAGCAACTGACCACTTTCAGATTAGATCTGCCCTTTCTTAACTGGTGAGCTGTTCTGCTTTGTTAGCTGTACAAGGGCACTTCATATGGCATACAGTCAGGGGTCTAACAACTGTCATTGATGCCAGAGGAATGCCTCCTTTCGTGATGCTTCATTTCTAACGTGAATGTTGTGATTCAGAAGAGGTAGGAACTGGTTTTAACCTTATGCATCTAGAAGAGATAGCAAGAAGTTAGCATCATGGACTCTGACTTATGGCTAGCCAAAACCAGTCCCGTTTATGTACATCGTGGTTGTAGTTCATAGTTTTTCAACTAATTAGAATTTATCTGTTTTATCCTTTCGTTTTTGAGGAGCAGGGTATTTGTGTAAAAGCCACCTCATTTAGGATAAAATGAGATGTGGCTGATAACTGCCCACTAACGAATCTGAAAAAGCAGTTTGTCCACTTGCAACCCTTTCTCAAGGGGTCTCCTTCAAATAAACCCAGCAGTGGTGTTGAGTAGAGTTACTAATAATCTAGTCATACTATCTTTAAACGTTCCTTTTCTTCTAATAGAATGAATGGAAGGTTGTCAGATGGCCTTCTTGAATCTGTCACAATTAAGGGCATTTTTTGTTGTTTTGATTAGATGAGGTTTGTGAAAATTTCTCCAGAGTAATTTAAAGCATTGGGTTCAAAATTCTTGTCTGAATAGAATTAAAATTTTCTCATCTTTTCTGTAACTTCGAAGTTACTGCTGGTTTATTTTGTATTACGAACATTCACTCATTTGTGAAATGTGCCTGTTGTTCATATCTAAAAGAACACAATATAAATTTTTTCCATACAAAAGCAGCTTATTCAGGTACACTTCAGAATGATAGTGATGTCTTCTTGATCACATTGTTATTATGAGTCTTGTCTTCTCCTTCCTCTCTCTTTGTACAAGGTCTGTGGGGAAGCAGACTCTGGACGCTGGAGCCACTGCATAAAAAAATCAAAAATCATCTCCACATTTCTTCTATGCAAGGCTTGAGCATAAAGTCAGTCAGCCTTATCCTCTGTCTAGTGTCTCTTTCTGTTTTCAGTATTTTCTGGGTTTATAGCTGCCAGGTAAGGTCTTCTAATTCTTGGGAAAATTAGTATAGCTATATATTCTAACAAAAACTTAAGTAGAAAAACAGGTTGATCTTGATTAAAAGTATTTCTTAGTGCTCTACCTAGCAACTTGTATTAATGAGTATCACCAGACTTTCACAGCCCATCCATATTTAGCTTCCCATGTTGTCTCTCTCAAGGAAACCAGAGTGCACTGGTTTTAAACTTCTTATGGGTTAGAAAATTCCAAGTAATTATCTGCCCAGAAATCATTTTTCATTCACTCATTTGGGGTTTTTCTCTTCCTTATCCTCTCCCCCCCGTCTCCCTGTCTTTTGTTGTTGTTGACGACTATATTCACAGGTCGTGGTGTGTCAGAATTGCTGATCCTTCCCAGTAACCCTTCGAATCTGCTCTAGTTTCTTCCTACTATTTAATGAATGTTACCACTACTTAATGAATGTTTCTCCCCTTGTGGAAGAAACCAAGGTGGCTCCTTGCCCTCAGGAAGTATGTGAATAGTTGTGAGAGCATGTTTCACGGCATTATATAGAGCTGAAGAGAAACACTTTAGCCTAGGAAACATTTCCTTTTGAATAAGGCTGTACAGAAACTTATTTGGCTTCTTCCAGGGCTTTATTGACATTGCTGCCATTGTGATTAAGTTTCTAGGTATTGCTGATTTTAGTGATGGCAGAGAGCCAAAATCACTGTTGCTTTTGGCTGAGTAGGAAAAAAAGACAGCATGAAAATGGTTTTGGGGAGGGAAAAAAAAAAGAGTACTTGCTGAAACTGAAAAATTCATTGTTATATCTTTGTATCATATTAGAAATGAAGCTCATTTTTAACACCATAATTTTTAGTATATGTTGTGGCAGAGGTGCTGGGTGATTCAGCATTTAAAGAATAACATTTCCTTGCTGAATACATAAGGGTGGGTAAAAAGTTAATCTGAGTGTACTTCCTTGCTATGTTCATTACTGCGTGGGAGTTGCTTTTTGGAGAGCAGCTGCCCCCGATCTTTCCTACTGGTTGCGCTGCGTCTTGCTTGCTCCAACACAGTTTTCTTTCTGTGCCAGGGTGTGTGGTGACTGTCCTTTCATTTCTTCACATTCCATGATACCCATTACTGCAATCGGACTCTTTTTCTAAAAGCTAATCATTTCTTCCTTCAACCTGAGAAGTTAAGCAAGTTCACTTCTGTACCCCAATTCATAGCTAGAATTTTATGTACAGCTTTAAAAGCCACCTCTGGAATGTGAATGAATTCAGAGTTACTTTCAGTGAGACTTTACCTTCTCATGTTAAAAGTATGTTTTCTAAGCTAGCATTTGAATATAAAAATATATCTATGGTGGGTTAATATTGGCTAAGGGCCAGGCTCCCACCCAGTCGCTTGCTCACTCACTCCCCCTCAACACAACAGGGGTTAAAAATAGGATGAGGAGGCTCATGTGTCATGATGAAGACAGGAAGGTTGCTTACTGGTTACTGTTACAGGCAAAACCAACTCGACCGTGGAAGTTTAATTTATTGCCAATTAAAGTAGATTTGGGTAGTGAAAACCGAAGTCAAACAATAAAACAACACCCCCAGCCCATTCTTAACTTCATTTATCAGTCCAGACTCTTCTACTCAACTCGGAGCAGTGCAGGGTGGCGTGGGATGAGTATGGTCAGTACATAGTTTCTCTTTGCCTCTTCTTCCTTCTCTACACTTTTGCCTTGCTTCAGCTTGGGCTCTCCCCATGGGGCTGCACTCCTTCAGAAAAAAAATCTGCTCCAGCATGGGCTCTCAGAGGACTGCAGTGGATCTCTGCTCCAGCATGGGCTGTCTGCAGGCTGCAGCAGATACGTGCTTTGGCACCTGGAGCACCTCTTCCCCTTCCTCTGATCTTAGCGCTTCCACTGCTGTTTCTAACTCTCTTCCCCCCAGGCTCAACATGTGTGGTGGGTTTTGCCCTTTCTAAAATAGGTTTTCTAAGATCTGAGAGGTGCCTCCAACTTGGCTGAGGGGCTCAGCTGTGCCCTGCAGTGGGTCCGTTGGAGCCATGAGGAACCAGCTGTGTCCCACACAGGGCAGCCCCAATCTGTTCTCATAGAAGTTCCTGCAATCCCCCCACTGCCAACACTTTGCCGTGGACATCCAATAGAGCGTCAAATGACTTTTCAATTTTTTTTTATAGGGGAAGCTATGACGGTATAACAATGCTTACTATTGCAGTATTGTGCCATTTGCTGAGGGAAAAAGAATGTTTTCTTCATGGGAAGAAGGAATTTATTTATCGTGGTGGGCTTTAACTCTTGCACAGATGTAGACAAGGCTGCTTGGACAGGAGGACAGGGCTACCATGGAAAGGTAGCCCTCTGCTGAGTGGAGACTGACATGAGGTTGAGCATTGCCTGTTTTCAGCTCAGATGATCTTTCTTGTGGGCTGATGCTGCATTTCATTGCAATATAATTGAGCTTTACTCAGGAAAAGTGGAGATAGATTTAAAACGTGTAAAATCACTTCTTTATGCAGCAGGTACTGAGTCTTTGTGACCACAGAGCGTTGTACAGACAGTGTCAGCAGGATCAAATGTGTCTTAGACAGATTCATGGACAATAGGTCTGTAAGTGGATATTAGAATGAGATTAGACAGACATGTGCTTTATAATATCCTTAATACTATAATTCTCAATGTTGACAGAATATAAGGTCAATAGGTTGATAGGCTACATCATAGAGAATATTAGAACTGAAAAAGTGCAACCAAGAGAAAAGCATGACAGTGAGGTCTGAAAGGCTGTAATTACAGAAAATATTCTGGAAAATACTGAGAAATTTTAAAAGGTTGTATTAAAAAAAAATTTAAAAAAATCATTAACTAATGCCAATATAAAGGAGGCCAAAACAATCTGAAGATGACTATATCAAATGGGAAGAGAACCATAAATACAGACAATGATGGAAGATTAGTCTGTTTAAGGAACACAAACTGAATATTAGTCAGAACAGTAGTTTTAGACTGTGAAAGAAAAGTTCATGTTGCATAATGTGAAGTTAAATATAAAGAGACCAAATTCATGGGGAAGCTTGTAGTAGATATCTGTAGGCAGTGAAATTAAGGAAACAACAGTGAGCCAAACTGAATTTGGAATCAGTGGCATGGTTCAAGGAAGGTGCTGAGGAAATCGTGGTTTTCTCCCTGAAAAGACAAGTGGCAGAATTTTGTTTCTCCCGTGGGTGGATGTGGTATAACTCTAAAAATCTGCAGATCTTTTTGTCATATGGCTTTAATCATGTTTTTCTTACAAATGCCTCTTTCTACAATGCTTCTGTATATTATCAAGTGTTGAAGTGGATCAGATCTAAGTGGTTAGTTGGGGTTGATACTGCTTCAATTACTCTGATCATTAGTTAAAACAGCACGACCTGATTGCAGGAAGCAGATTTGTTTGTTCAGAAGTGCCTACAAATAATTTCTAAGCAGTTTGATCACACAGTGATTCTTTTTAACCTAAAAATTATGTTTGCTTTAGGTTTTCCTCTAATGGAAATATCTATCTGATTCCCTTTTGCTACAGTTGCAATCACTGTTTTCATTCCTTCTTATTGTAACTTTATCTTGCTTTACCTCAGATTTTTCCATTAATTTCAGGAAATAGGAGCCTGACATGGTAATGCTTGTGAGTGAAGCCTGGTCCTTGGCATCCTGATGTTTTAACTTTATGGATTAAAGTTGTTGACTCACAGCAATCAGGTTCACTCTTGTTGTGTCTGACAAGGAACAGAGGGGACTAAGCCAAAACCAGAGCCCCCAGAGTAAGGGCATTAGTTCTGTCTTTTCCAAAGTGAATGGTTTCCCTTCTTCTAAACAGACTCTGGAAAGAAGCTTAGTAATTCCTCAGGGAGGCAAGTTATAAAACTTGAAATGCAGATATTTAAATCCTATGAGCCATCCAGCAGTAGTGGAATTGGCCGTCAGAACTTGTAAAAATCTCCACCAATCTCTTCTATTGTCTTGTGGCTGCAGCAGTGAGGTATCTCAGCTTTTGCAGGGTCAACTTTCCCCACCATATCCCTTTTGCTACTGTTTATCTGTATACAAAAAAATAATGCAAGTTATATCGAAAAGGAGAAACTTTAGGGTGGAAAAGGGTATCCCAGAGGTCCTCTCATGAAGTGTAATAATATTAGAATTTATATCTGTGATGCCAGAGGGGCTACAGAATTGACTGGAGCTCAGTCCTGGATTTATTTGATTTTAGTACTTAAAATTAGCGGTGCTGCAGGCAGTATTTCACATACTTGTATATGATATTTTGAGCTGTGTAATTTTCACTGGAAGTTATCAGACATAAGGAGGAATTGCCGTTTGTATGCCATTTAAGAGTTCTGGAGTGTTTAGGGAGTATTACATCTCTGCTGACGTATGAATTTAGATTATTCAGGGGACTTCATAAGAAAAATTTTCCTACCTGCTGTTCCCCTTGTTATGAATTATGCTACCCTAGCTTAGAATCATAGAATCATTTAGGTTGGGAGAGGCCTTTAAGATCATCGAGTCCCAGCATTAACCCACCACTGCCAGGTCACCACTAAACCATGTCCCAAGTGACACATCTACAGGGCTTATAAAAACCTCCAGGGATGGTGACTCTACCACTGGGCAGCCTTTTCCAATGTTTTACAACCCTTTCTGTGAAGAATGTTTTTCTATATCCAATCTATACCTCCCCTGACATAACCTGAGGCCTTTTCATCTTGTCCTTGCGGTATAACGTGACTCTAACTAGAAATATCCTTCCTAATCAAAAACTGAAACTTTGAGAGAGTAGTTCTGAATGGTAAACCTCCCAACCTTGTGCATCAAGCCTCAAAATCTTTTCTGATTCAAGCTATGGGCCTCAGTCTGGTTCTAGTTGTAACTCTGTTGTCTTAGCAGATCAGTGTAATTTCTGCAGGTCGTCTGATAGCCATAGTGGGTTGAAGAGGAAATTGTTCTGCACTTAAAAATGATTATATGGTATGGGTGTCTTGTGATGACAAGGGTTTGAAGTTGGTGAACTTAATAAAATAAGAATAGACGGTAAAATCGATACGGGTGGCAGCCATTTAGGTGATAACAAATTAATTCAATCTTTCGTGTGATCCTCCTTTTTATGCACTAACTGCTGATTTAGACGAAAGATATCCATAGGGAGACACATGAAGTGTCAGTTATTTGTTTCTTTTGAGGTGCACAAAAATAATGAATACTGTAGCTTCTTAGCATGTAATATAACATCTTGATCTGATTAGCATTTCATCTGCATTATATAAATGTATTTGATACTGGAACATTGCTATGGTAAGGCTGCAGTCCTCAGGTCCTGTGCCAGTTCAGGAATCAATTGTAGACTGAATTGCAGACATACTGATGTGATGCATTGATTATGCAACTTCAAATGATGCTGTCCTGGGAACTTTGGTTGGTTTGGGAACTTTGTGTAAAAGGAGTCAGAATGATACATTTTCACTGGTTTGGTTGCCTCTTGATTCAAAAAGATGAATGTTTGCATGCAAGTTAGCTGGAAGAAAAACAAATTCTAGAATGGAAATCAGTACATTAGACTGTTGCTATTCAAAACTTGATAGAAACTAATACAATTCTGTATTTATAACGGGATCCATCTTTTCTTGAGTTGCATCCGCAGCAGAGAATCTCCTCCCCTCTTGCAAAAATGTTATTTAGCATTTATAAAGTCCACTACATAGCCGATAGCCTGGCTGCTCTTCAGGTCTTCCATCTTTTTAGTGGCATTGACTCCAACTTTTGTCAGTGCTTGGCTTGCTGCTTCACAGCAGTCCAGACTCACCTATGTGATATTTCAGAGGCCATTCATGATTCTTCTGGGGCTGGCTGCAACAGTCTTTGTTATGCAGTTGTAGTCACTATGGTTTGAAACAAAGTAGGGAAGTTGAAAGCTTAATCCGTAAGAATTAGTAAATAAAACAATGTTTAATCCAGAAAATAATCCTGAGGAAAACAATATTTCCAATGGTAATTCCTTCTATCTGACACATTTGTTTTCAGAGTGCAGAGGACTAACTTTCAAACTTCACTTTTGGTTGGATGTGTAAAGGAGACTTTGCAGAGTCCACCTGTGCTTTTGCCATTCTTAAATGCAAAACTGTCTTCTACACTGTCTTAAAAAGGAGTTTCTGGTTTACCTGGTATGACATTGTTTAATAACATAAAAATTATATGTGCACCGTCAAAAGAAATAAAATATATAATACCATCTAAAATAGCCTAGTATGAAATGAGGAACCTTGCTGACTATTGCCAGTAAAGATCCCCATTTTGTATTTGCTTTTGCATAGGAAATGAAAAATTATCCTAGAATACATAATATAGCCCGGTTACTCCAGTAGCTGTCCTACAGCGTGGGGTTGAACTTTCCGATACTGAAATTTCACAGTTCCTGGGCAGTGTTATAAAAACCAGAGTGCTGTAGGTAAGGTGGTCACTTCCATGTCCTTCCTTTGTCATCACTCAATTCTCACTTACATGCTATGAATTTTGATGCAGTCAGTTGTATGGAAATGCCTGTTGTAGACATGTATCCTCAGGAGCACTTGTGAGCAGTGGATCTCATTTTATAGAGAGATCCTCCCATGGCAATAGTTTTAACACCTAATAATAGGAATGAAACAAGTTCTGTCTTTCTCTCCTGTTTATTAAAGTGTTCTTCTCTTTTCTCGCCTGACATTAATTCTATGATTAGGTGCAGGACTTTCCTCATTAGCTGCAATGTAATTACATGCATGTAATCCTGGGTGGTGAAGTCTACTGTGGAGCAAGTGCCTGGTTTGAGGCAATGCTGAGAGTAATAGCATTTAAGAATGCCTTTTTAAGTGAGCCAGAGCACTTGCTGAAGGCTTTTGGCATGATGTCTGCTTCACAGGTGCATTCCCATAGTGCTATATAATCCCCATTAGCTTGAAAAACATCTAGTAATAATATTAGCGTAGTATTTCTCAAGGTGTTGTTAAAAATCATTAAATTAGTTCATCAGTATTAAATTCCAGAAACTGGGAGTCCATTGCATTAGTAGAACTTTTATTAAAATTACTGCAATGCCAAAGCATTGTTACCAATTCAATAGGTTTTCTAACTAATCATAAAACTGTATTACTTGCTGCCTGTACTATTTGAGTTACCTTTGTAATTAATTACCCATTGTCGTGCCCTCTGGAGTCTTTCGGTGTATCAACTGTTGCTAAAATAAGGAGGTGCACTCTAGTAGGGGCATGTGCTGCACGGGATTTAACAAGGTGTTTGTTTTTAATCAAAACTTTGCATCTACCTTTTGAGACTTCACAATTAAGCTTTGTCAAATATGACAATAACAGCAATAATTGAAGACAGTTCTAGTTTGAGAAAACCAAAAATACCTTAAATGCTTGCAGAGGGTTTTCTGTAAAAATCCTTACATGAAACTGCCTGGGAAATGAGGAGGGGCAGAGACAGGCTTTGCCACGTTTCAGCCTGGAGTGAATTTTGATGGCAAAATTCCAAGCCCCTAAAACCCTGGGACCTCAAGTAAGCGTTGACATTGATGTAACCTGAGCAGTACAAATGAACTTGCTTTAATACTGTGGATGTTCAGGAACGATGATTACTGATGGAAAATACAGAAGTGCAGATAATGTACAGGAAGAGCCATTATGAATTTGCTTCACCAAGTCCTTCCTAAAGTGGTCTGTAAGGGGCTGCTCCGGTTGCCAATGACTTACATCTGCGTTGCCTTTCTTAGCCGTGCTGTAGAGGTAGGAAGTTGTAAGTCACAGCCTAAACGCACAACTAATGCCTTCTGCCACTTTAAGGGTCTGTGAAGAGTTTCTTTAATTGCAAAAGATGGCTGAAGTCTCACTCTGTTATGTGCTCCTTGCTTCCTTCCTTTTTCCCTCATGCCAACACCGCCTGCTACCCCCCTGTCCCACCCCTGACATTTCTGTGCACAGCTTCATGCAAGAAGTGTTTTTATAGAGTTCACATACTCAGGTGTCTGGGACCTGCACAGGCTCAGCCTGTGTACAAATCCAGTAGATGATCTCATGATGTGGTTTGAATAGACTCTGTGTGGTCAGTGCTGCTGCCAGCACCTGAGGGAATTGGGTCTGTCTTTCCACATTACCAACACAGAGCAGGCTGGATTTGAAATAGGCTTGCTGTGAAGTTGGAGCTTCTCAAAGCTCTTGTGCACAGGAGGAGCCTCAGAAACTCCCCAAGAGACCTCTCTGCACTGGGTGCAGGGTATACTGAAAGGGACTCTGCGACATGGGAATGATTTCGTTGCATGACCACCGATGCTCAAGGGGCATCTGAGCCAGTTTCTGTACTGATAACACCTCTCTGGTTCTTGAACTGTTCATGTTTCTTAAAGTGGGAATTGGACATTTTGTAGTAACTCCTTCGTACTGCCTGCTTCCCTTCCCTTCCAAGGACAGGAATTCTCTTTTAACTCAGAAATTAAACTCTCTCTGGAGTGTTTTAATGAAATCAAAGTTTTGTCTCCAAGTCATCAATTTTACTCTGTCTCTCAGCCATGATCCTTATACTCCTCCCCAGAAAACCTCAAGCTAATCAACTTAGCATTGGGCATTCTGAAATGTTTGCTGAGAAAACAGCTTTGTTTTGACAGACAGCAATTATAGCACCTGGGCTATAGGCAGACTTTACAGCTCTTCTGGGGATCTCTTATGAATAGTCACCATGAGGCCAGCACAGTCCTGTGCAAACAAGCTTTGTAACCAAATTGCACTGAAAAACCCCCTTCTTGTCTACCCACACCCTCCCCTCCCAAAATTAGTGAGCAGCATGGATTTTCCTGCTTTACCTAGTCTGAATCTAAAAAAGTTCTCAGACTTTGTAAGAAAATACTGCTTATAATTAGGGAGAGTTACTGACTTACTTGGACGTGCTCATCTGAAGTCCCATGTATGTGTGGGTGGGTGTCATACACACTTATTTTATGTTGTTGGATTTGAATTCATTTTTTCATGATTGTGAGAACTCCACAGAATGTATGAGGGCTTGGAGTGATTCAACCGTATGGAAAATTAAGGAGAGGATGTCAATTAATGTAAACACAGCTTTCGTCCGTGTCCTTTGGGGGAGGCAAATTGTCTGATCTTGTTTCTCATGGTTAAATTGCTCATTGGTCACAAATTGCCTTTGGTTTTTTTGTTTGGGGTTTTTTTTTTGTGAGATGAAGCAATGCACTGTTTGAGGTCACACAGTCCTCTGCTACCCATTTGAGTCTGTCTGGGAGAAACAGAGATCTTTTCTCATCTGCCATTTTTTACTTCCACCGCTTTGGTTTATGCCTACATCACTCCTGGCTCTGAAAGGGTTTAATAGAAACCAAAACTTCTCCTGTAGGTAGCATTCTTTCAATCTTTTTGGTAGTCTCAGCTAGAGGAAAATGAAAAGAAAATGTCTACAATTAGATAGCTAACTCAAGACATCAAAAAATGCTAAAATGCTAATTTAAACAAAATAATATTGACTAGCCATATTAGTGAAAAACTGCCATTAACTTTAAGGTTGTTACAGTGTTATAGCCTTCTTGTTCTAAAATGCTTTTTCCCAGAGAGTCTTTTGGGCCATTACTCTCAGCAGTTTTTCCTATAGGCTGGAATAGGTTATATTTAGTGTGTGTACTTTATTTCTCTTTTGAGAGCAGACTGCCTGCTCTATTTTCAAATGAACTACTTCCAAATCTTTTGCAGTGAGGTGTACAAGACCAAAAACTTAAATGACTAACTTTTCTGTGAAGAAGGTGTCTGTTCCAGTCAGGTTGTTATTGCTTTCCTCCCCTCCGAGTGACCTCTGCTATGAACATGCACTGGCCTCTGTCAGCGTCTTGACGGGGAAGACGGGCTTTCATACGGCTCTGAACACACTGTTCCCTTTGCAGCCAGACGAAAAGGCGCTGATCTCTCCGAGTAGTGCAGCAACGGCTCTGGAGCCACATGAAAGTTAACAGTGTTAATCACTTCGCCATGGCTTGTGGTAGGCTTTGGTTACTCGTTATGCCACGGGTAATGCTTTCATAGGACACACTCATCTGGAAGAAAAAAAATTCCCTTGGTATTCGCTGTAACCTAAACCACATCACCTGAAAAGCTAGAGAGTTTGGCACATTACTGGCATCTCTGGCATGTTTGCTATTGTTGCACAACTCTCTCGGGTCCAAACACCACAGGAGGATGTCCTGGTTGACACAGATGTGGTAGCATTACATTTGAATAGGAAATTCTATAGAGTACCACCATCGAGTGGAGAGGACAGGGGAGATGGTTCTCATTTCTACTATTTATTCTCCTCAGCTACCAGTATCTTCCCTTTGTCTGTATCACACCAGTAAGTAAAAAAGCAAGACATGCGAAGGAAAAATCACTTGTATTTGCTTCCACTTCTCTACTTTGTTTTACAATTAGTACATTTTTCAACCTCTGCAAATTTCACTTTGTAACCTTAACATGGTTTGTCTTTTAATTAAGTATGATTTTATGTTTATTTTTAAATAGATGGAATGCTGAAAGTTTTTCAGTACTATTTAATGAATATTTAATGCCATTTAGAAGGCAGAGGGAATCCAGTCTCTTAATACAGCTCTTACTATATTAAGTCAGTGGGAATTTTCTCTTTGGTTTCAGAGAGAATGCCATTCGTATTTGCTATGATGATGAAATGACCACTGTTTTTTCTTAATGCTTCCATTCATATTATTAAAAAACTGATCAATTATAAACATTCACTATTTTCTTTTGGTAGTAAAATAACTAGCATAATTAGAATTATGAGAAAAACAAAGTCGGAAAAGATCTATTCCTTTTTTTTCTTCAGTTCATTAAGCCATTCGAGGTATTTGGAGTATGTCTAAAATATTTACTGGTTTGTGCCATCCTTTATTATTATTTTGGATCACACAGGAATTGAACAGAAATCTTTTTGCCTCTTTCCTTAGAAAGGCACAGTGGCATTCTTTATCTTTCTTTTCAATATAAGAATCTGCTGAAGGTGTTATATGTGTGTTGGGGTGGCATGCCAAGATTTCTGGTATCTAAGAACACTAAGAAAAATTGACTGAAGTGAATTTTGGCTTCTTAAAAGTTTAATAAATATTGGAATTATGGTGAAATTCCAGAAGTTATGAAAATGCTGGAGTTCTGGAAGTGTTGCTGAATAGCAGGCAGGATGACTAACTCGCTGTGAATTGATTAACTGTTACAATTTATGAGCAAATAATGAATAAGCTGATAAAAGATTCTGATAGTGTAAAGAACTAAATAGGCTTTTAATTTATACCAGTCAACTTGATTTGTGTAAGATGTGTAATGTCAAAAAATGTTTCGTTGATTAGCTCCAGTTTGGTTAAAAAAAAAAAAAAATAATTCATTTAATAGAAAAAACTTTTTTTTGCATAAAATAGAATTACATTTCCATAAATGACCTACTCCCGACATTAGGTATTAACACTGTGTAGACAATATACTTAAAGTGAGCATCATCTGTCAGATTTACCAATTACAAATAAAACTGAACAGTGGTATTTATATTTCAGCTTCAAAGATTTGGTACCAGATTTGATGTTAATAAACATTTTATCAGTAATCTGTAAGTAAGTATAAAATGACAGTCAGTGGAACCTGCAGCTGATGAAGAAAATGGCTCTTACGTAATGGTGAGAACAGACATGGAGGGCAATTTAAATTGCTTCCTAATGTGAACTCATTTACACAAACTGCATCCGAATATTAGGCATATAAATTAGAACAATATGGAGACTATTGCACACTATTTTGAAAGGAATGAATTGTAAACGTTTTGGATATTATGGAAAAAAGCAGTGTGACGTTGGACACAGAAGGACTTTGGCTACATAGAAGTAGGGTTAATGAGTACAAATAGAATGGGGATTTTACTTCTATTTTATAAGCAAGTTTATACAGTTGCCACAATACTCTGTAGAGTTCTAATAGCTAGAAAATTAAATAATGGTGATATTGAAACACAATTTATGCCAGCAGAGACAGTCAAAATAAAGATCATTATCTAAAAACTGAGGACAAAAGATTAGAAAGACGTGACTTTCTGACAGTGAAAATTATTAACCACCAGGAAAAACTCACAAAATTATAGCAGCCAGTTTCTCTTGGCTTTCAGTCACAAGCGGATGTCCTTTTCCTACCCCCCTCCCCCCCAAACAGGTTATTGGCTTCAATGACAGCAACTGAATATGATGTATTTGTTCTGTACAGGACATCAGACTGGATAAAATACTTGAATAAGCCTTGATTCAGCCTATTGTAAGCTCTGAAACAACCTGCAGAAGTGAAGGAAATCCTTAAAGTAGGATAAACCAAAATAAAATTAACAGGTGGAAGAAGTAGTTTTCCACACAACTCTTGTCACTTGTAGGAAAAGTAATCATGAAGCAAACAGCTTCAGGAAGGTTCGGTCTTGGACAAATCTGATGGGTTTAGTGTTACTTAGATCTGTTTTATCAATCTTTCTCTTCCTCTTATCTAGACTTCTGTTGTTTGGGTTTTGGGTTGGTTTTTTTTTTTTTACTTTGACCGGTTCAATAGTATTCTTCACTTTCAGTGTTTGATAAATTCTCCCCTAAATACCACCCCCCAAATTCCCCTACTCTATCACTTTCTCTTATCATCTTGTCCTCTGAAATTCTTTCAGGTGTTTCTCAGTATATGTAAGCTTCTTATACCTCGTGTTTTCCATGAAGCAGCCTGCCAGGGATGTGTTACCACGTGATGTCCATAGTTTTAAGATTTGGAAGAACTATGAAGAGTGAAAATAATTATAAACTCTTCCACTATTTGCAGAATGATTGTACAGAATGATTTATTGTCAACAAAGTCTTGCCTTTGGACAATAAATGTTTGAAGGGAAGCTTCCTTCCCTTTTCTTATGCATGCCCCTCATTGCTGAATGATGCATACTGAAAAATATACGTGAGTGAAACTCTCGTTCTGGTGATCCCTTTGCCTGAAGGAGGCAAACCAAATTTTTCTTTTGCTCCACTTTGTGTGAACATGGGAAGCATCCATTTGAAGAGCGTCCTCTTGCTTCCAAGGAGAATAGAAGTACAGTCAGCACATGCTTCACCTTTATCAACTAGAATATGAGGCAGTCATGGCAGATTGCTCTTCTATAGCTCAGGAAGTCTCGTGATTTAAGTGTTCAGAGATAACGCTCCCCAGAACATTCAGAGCAGAAAATGCCCACTGCTTTGTTTCATGGCTTAAAATGAGTTTTCAGATGTTCTTTCTCATGAAAGCATAACCTGTGGCCTAAAAGCAAAATTACTTTTAGCTGAGAGTGAGAATTTTCAGGAGTCCAACGATGCCATCATCTCTGTCATCACCTCAATTGCTTTCCAGGTGCCAAACCCAAAACTCAGATCACAGTCCTTGATCACAGTGAGAACATCCATATTACAGCTTAAGTTGCATGGCAGGTTCTTCAGCTTGCAAAAAAAGAACCTCTCAGTGAAGGATCTGCTTGCTAACAGAAAAAACTTTGAATTACCTTTCAATTCCTTTGTTGCCTTAACATTATGATTCAGATTTTTGTAGTGAAAAACAAACAAACAAAAACCTAAAGGCTAAAATAGAATGAAAAACAATAGAGGGAGAATATTTATTTCTTGGTTGGGGAGCTATGGCTGAAGAATAGGATTATATCAGTATGTTGACTCCACAGTCTTGTCACCATGGCAATTGTTGCAGGAGGAGGTTGTTTCTAAAGGTATTTAGCATTAAACACAGCAGGCCTTGGGCAGTAGCACGGCCAGCAAGGAGAGGCAGCAGTGGGGCTGAGACCTATTGTTTCTGTAAGTGGTTGCAGGGCTGTCCAGGTGTCCTGATTTAAAAGCTGCTCCTTGAGACAGGAAATTGTATCTTGTTCTGAGGTTTACTGTAATAAAGTACATAGTCCTGGGGGAATGTGCTGCTGGGCCCATGAATCACTTTATGGGCTGGTTGTCCTGACCTCAGCCCTGTGATTTATTCACGCCATACCGCAGCAGGAATGGCAAAAATGTAACCGGCTCATGGTCTTCCCAGCCTCCCCCTGCTCCAACCCAGATGGGCCTGTAACTGGGAGGCTGCCATAAATCCATAAACACAGGTTTGCTCAGAGCTGGCAGTTTCACTTGTCTTGCCCAAGAGCCCTCTGCTGTGCATCTGTTGGGGATTTGGTGGTAGGGGAATCCTCTTGCTTCTCAGGTGTTTCCTTCGTAGTTTCATGGCCTTGTAGCTCCTTGAGTTTCTTGTGTGAAGAAGTGAAATATCTTGGTGCAATTGTGGTACTCTTAGCAAAAATAAGGCAGCTTGAAGCGTGCAGGGTTTTGGTAACCCCCTTTTTCCTTTTAGCTAGCAATAAATAAATAAATGAGACCTGACTGTTTTCAGCTCAGGATGTTACTATTTTACAGACGTTACCAGATGTGCTCGTACAATTCTTCTCTTAAGTAAATAATGGTATTTGCATTTACAGAGGTAGTTAAACGATGTGATTTTGGTTAAACCACAAGTAACAGGCATAAAGAGTAGATCCTGATTCTCAGCTCCACTAAGCCACATTTCTGTTTCAGTTGACGATACTTGTTTGTGTTTTGCAGTTAGTAGTTTTAAAACTCAAACAATTTGTTGGTGGTCTTTCCATCTCAGTCTTTAAAAGACTTTTTTTCTGCATGAAGCGTTCTTATATTTTCCCATAAGTTCACTGGTCCATAAACTTCAGAAAATGCTCTGAATCTTTCTTGATGTTGTGCAAAATACCTGCTTCTTGAGGATTATTTCAGGATTAAAAGTTGTCCAGTTCATTCATGTTCACCCTACCTTGCAGTTATTTTCTGTCTCTGTCCCCTGTGAATATCCATACAATTCGGTGTAAATCTCCACAATATATTCTTGCCATGAATTTTTCCATTTTAAATTAATAATTTAAATAGTTAATAGTTAATTAGTTTAAATAGTTAATTAATAATTTTAAATAGTTTAGACATTATAGGGAACAGCCATTTTTCTTCTAACAATTTGTAAATAATACTGTTAGAATGAAGAAGCTGTAACCTGTAAAGCAGCCCTCTTCCTTGCAGGCATGCTCAAAATTTCTACCCTGATCTTCTCATCCTGATGTCAGCCTATTAAAATATGCACAATCTTTTAATAAAGTAGATAAAATTTAAACATCTTGAAATTTAGCAAGAAATTTTGTTGCAAGAAATTAACCTTGCCACAAGTCTTCAATACAAAAGTACATGCCAAATTGTACTTCTTGGCAATGGTACTTCCAGTTAAAGGGCAACTATATCAAAATAAGTAAGAGGTTACTTACAAGAAGGTATGGGAGCTTCCATTTATCTATAGTGTAGGCAGGTTTTCATGAGAGCCTGTCTTTATGTGTGATACAGGCTGGTGTAAGTTTGTTTCTTCTGTTTTATATCCTTGAAATTGGACTTTTTTACTTTTTCTAAGATACTGGAGTTATATCTGTAAATTTTATATGTGATAATATTTCCTTAATAAGGCAATTTTCATGGAAGCTTTGTTTAAACAAAGGATAAACACAGCTACAGATTTATGCAGTTGGAAAGGTGCTGGTAAATGGATTGTGCTAAATGAGGTTTTTCCAGTTCTCTCACATATGTATGACTTTCCCTCTCAATTTCAACATGTTGCTTAAGGTTCACATACCTCGTGTCTCATTACAACACAGACTTACTTTGAGATTGTCAAGCTTCTTGGTTTTGTTTTGGGTTTGTTTGTTTGTTTGTTTGTTTTATAAAACTCTATACATAAAAAAAAAATTTTGATAACCGAATGTACCATTATGTTTAGCAGGGATCTGATAATACATGGTAACAGGCTTAACAATCCTTGTTCTGGAGCAGAGTACGCATGCTCAGTCTCATAAACTGTTTTTAAAGCATGAAGAAGAGGGACTGGAAAGAGATGAAAAAAGAAAAGAAGACAGTAGAATGCTACCTACTTTCTGTAGAATGCCAGTTGCTTTAAGCATTTTGAAAGCTGGTTATCTTCAGAGCTCTTCAGAACATACGCTAGTACCAATTCAAACAAATCTTCTGCACTGACAGTGAGTAGCTACACCTACTTTCAGACACAGATCTGAAAAAGGAAATTAAATGAAACCTCTCAGGCCCCTTCTGCTGCAATTATGGAACTAAATATATACAGATTTTATCCGTAGCCCCTGACACCTGCTCCAGTCCCGTACTCAACCTTTTCAACAACTTCTGTTCCCTTAGAAACACTGCGTTTCTTGTGCTCCCTTTTCAATCCATCTCCCAGGCGGCAGCAGAAACCAGAAAAGACTGAAATACAGGTAGTAAATGTTAGGATTAGGATGGAACAGATGGCAGCATTAGTGCTGCTGTTTGTTACTACCACCAAACTCTAGGACATCGTTTGCAGAATTAATGTAAACAGTCCCATATACTGTGTCTGACCTTACAGGAAGTTACCATCTTTTCAGAAATCAGGCAGAGTGGTTCCGGAAGAGAGGCTTGCACAATTGTACAAACAAACACTCCGAGAAGAGGGAGGAAAAAGTTAAGTGAGTCACATCCAGGTTGATAGTCAGGTAGTTGATAAAGAATGAAAGTAGTCTGTAACTCTAGCAAGAAGATTTGTTGATACACAGAGGAGAATTGCAATGTTTGTAAAAGCACGAGAAAATGAAGTGGCTCTACACATCTGGTATGTAACATGAAACCAGATGTCACAGCAATATGGGCAATTAATGGGAAATTAAATAATAGTCGCAGATGGAATGTGGATACAAGTTGTTCAGGAAAGCTAGAAATTTAAGTACAGGCGGAGTATATTAACGGTACTGAAGGTTCTGAGGAAATAAAACAGTGATAGCGTAAGTGAAATGGCTTTACTTTGAGTCAAGACAACCAAAGGACCATAAACAGAGTTAAACAAAGTGTGGATGGTAACCCGCTATGGATTTTGTGCCCAGTTGTGTACATGTAAATAACAATGAAGAAATGTGGTTTTATGGGAGACATGTATTGGATACAGACCAGAGAAAATGCTAGACTTCTTAACTCAATATTTACTGTATCACCAAGAAGTAATGTTGCTTTAATACTTCAGCATTGTGATAAGTGTTGGTGACACTAGAGAAGGAATCATCACCAAAACCAAATTCAGCTGTAGTGACCACAAATTGAGAACACTTATATTTAAATAAAAGTAAATAATAAACATGCTAAGCAAGTAAAGTTTTCCATTTCAAAGTAGTCAACTGAAAAATTAAGAATATTAAGTAGCAAGTAAATTGAACAGAAGGACTCAGATGTTGGAATGTCGAGGAAGCAGGGAATTTATTTAAATCAAAAGTCCACAACTCTGAGGTCTTTGCACCCCAAACAAAGTGGGGGGAAATGTAAGGAAGAGTTACAAACCTCTGCATATCTCCATCCAAAAGGAAATTAGCATCAGCCTTAAAAATGGGTCAAGAAAGAGAGGTGTTTCTGGGAGGCAGAAATTACAGGAATAAAGTGATAATTGTGAAAACTCGTGTTGCATTAGATCTTCCAAAGGAAATAAAAACAAATAGTAAAACATTCTATAGCTACAGATATAAGAGGATTGGGAAAAGAAGTGCAACCATAATGCACTGTGGACAGGGCTAGGAATAGCTATAGTATGCATATGGTCCCAAAATTAAATTAATGCCTTTGCCTTGGTTTCCAAGGTGCGAACACCTATAGTATGATAAATATAATATATTGATATAGAAGAAACCTATCAGAATGAGTAGGTCAGGCATGGAAACAAGACAGATGCAGAAAGAAGTGAGATGAATTTTGCTAACCAGAAATAAGTCATGATAGTCATTTAGCCAGGAGGTCAATTCTCAGCTTGTATCTTTGACTCCATTCTAAAGATTGGATACTTTTCTTAAAGCAACTACGTTATAAATCATGACCTGGGTTTTTTGCATGATCAGAAGCCACACGAAGACTGCAGCACTGCTGTCATCATCTGATGGATAGAGCTGAAGTTTCTTTTTACTGTCTTTCACCTGGGGTCTGATTCGCAAAGACATAATTAAAGAACAGTTTGGTTTGCTCTAGTTAATTGAGGTTGTTTGAAGTCCATGATTCACTTTCCATTCTTACATCTTGGCAGCACAGGCTGTGGCAACTAAGAGTCTGAAACTGTCACAGCATCTTGAAGAACTGCATTTCTTCCAGGGATGAGGAACTTGTGGTCAGATTTGTGTTTCTCCTGTTCATTCAGGGCTAGATTTTAACTGGATCACCAGGCTGCAGTGATGCACAGACAGTGATTATGACACTAGGGAGGGGACAGGACCCTGGAAATGGAAGGTCAGAACCATCTTTTTCAGCAAGAGCCCTCTCTTGTGTCAGCTGAAGCCGTTGTGAAACCTAATGCTAAGCTGAAGCTCAACCTGTGCTTGACTGTGTCACAGGAAGAGAAACTAGAGCTGCTTTACCTATAAGGTCATTTTTCAAAATCTGGTGGCTGTATTCTGGTGGCCAGTATAGCTTGGATGAAAATTATACCTTAGGTTTCTGCTCTATTTGCACTCCTGTTGAACTGCAGATGAAAAAAGCGCCAAGTTTCAGGACTTCCTTCTCAGAAAAGCCAGCTCTGTGGAACTTGAGAACCTTGTGAGTACTTCTGTGTCTCCTCCAACTTCTGCACTGAATACTGTTAAAAGAAGGAAGGTTGTCTTAAAAAGAAAACAATTACCCTTTAGGTTCCTAGGGGTGACTCTCCCATAAAATCAGGTGCAAGGATTGAGGGTTTCTTCTAAAATGTGTCATCTTCAAGAACTCACACTTTTCACAGGCAAGTAGGTATGCTCATATATTATCAGTTTAGCAGCTGTGATATGCTGCAGCATTCTTTCACCAGATGAATTAATCAATAAAATAGTTCAGGAAATTAATAGTGAGTTGGAAAGTCTCGCTGTGAAAGCTTTAGGTTTTTGTCTGGACATTGCTGGCAGACACAGTCTAGAGCTGTACTGCAGACACAAACATGATTAGGAATTGCAGGTCTTTGCCTCAGATGCCAAAGTGATAAAATTAAGATGGAAATTTTAAGTAAAAGGGCGAAAAGATCAATGGGAAAGGTAATACAAAATACTCACAGGATGACTTGTGACTTTATCAAATATGTTGAAGGAAAGGACTTTGAAAAGCCTGGCTTATCAAACTTAGTAAGGAATGATGCTTCTGCGGTTCTGCACATTTAGGATAGTCTAAACAGTATCAGTGTCTCTCTTTTTTTTTTTTTTTTAACATGGACAGCACAAGTGATACTACTTCCTTTATCTACAATTAACATTGATTGTTATCACATCATTCATACAATGGAAAATTAGAGGGACATCTCTTTTGTGACCATGCGACTCTATTAACAAAGAATTTATACTTCGATCTCTTGTTCTCCAGTTGTGGTCACTTGTGTGTAATGACATTGAAAAGAACAGTAACAAGGTGCAAATTCAAGAGGCTTCAGTTTGCTGATGACAAAAAACTTTTTATTTCCTTCTCACTTGATTTGCTTAAATTTGCAATTCCTGTTTTAGTCGCTGTGAGAATGTAGATCAAGGGTGAGAAAGACTGCTGACATACCAGCCAGACAAGGCGAAGGTAACTTGCTGATTCGGGAAACAAGTACAGGAATGGAGAGAGCAGTATTATCCCTTTTGTCTGAGGGTGTAAGGATGTGTTTGGGAAATTAATTTGGAGCCTGAGGTTTGACTATTTCCAGCTATAATTAAAAGAGCAGGTAGTACCTATTGCCAACGTACATCTTTTCCTCACCTTGCAGCAAGAGGTTGCTGCTGTTTCTTTTGGATACACATTTTGCTCACTTTGGATACTTTGTGCTTTTCCTATGGCTGCATCTTAAATACTGCAGAAATTGTAGCTGGTGCAGAATTTGACAGCTTGTCTGTTAAGTAAGGTACTGGTCTATTAGCATCTTGAAATGGTGCTCTCTGTATTTTTCAAGGTTATTTTTAAGAACCAAATTCTGATACCCAGAGCTCTATGAGGATAGCCTGCTCCTTGTGAGGTACTACAGGTTCAGTAACCACACTGACAGGATGGTGGCGGTTAATTACCAAGGTCTCAGGGTGTTAAAAACTGGAGTTTACTCTCCACGTGGTTCAGAGCTCTCAGAGTTTCTTAATTTTCACAAAGATGTTCTATAATCAGAAAAAAAAAAAACAATTAAAAAATGTTGAGTTTTGAAGTACCTCTGTGGATGTGTTGACACAGTTTATCATGAAAAGGGTGATGTTCGCATCAGGGGAACTGTCTCACTGGATCAGGTCTCTGGCATGTTTTATTTCTAATTACTTTTTAAGAGTTTATCAAGTGTGACCCAGCCAAACACTGTCATTTTACCAAACTTACTGAATTACTAAACATCATGTCCTAAAACTTATATGTACTAAGCTGTTGCCTTAAATGTCCGTCTAGCTCTCATAATACAGCAATACTTTATCCCCAGTTTTTTGTGTGCTAGTTCTTATGTTGTCACTTCATGGGAGTTTTTTTTAATTCACATGCAAATAATACAGTTCTTATTGTAAGGTGATTTGCAATGGTAAGTCTTGCAAGTGCCTGTGACAGAAAAGCATCAAAAGCTTGATCAGCATTTTCCGTAGGCTTTGAGTAAATGCAGTGGACAAAAATCAGATGACTGAAGCAAGTGCTGTACAAGTAGCAGCTCTTTCCTTCTGTGGCAACTAATACTCATACTGCTGGACTGAGTAATTGGTTTATGAAACAGCAGAACCTTTCCAGTTTGAGGCCTTGTGTGTTAAAGTCTTAGCAGCCATAATTACAGTTAATATGCCTGGTTGAAAACTCTGGCGAGTCAGTCATCCTTCATGGAAGAGCAACAGCCTCTGTTGAAGGAACTAACTGGATTTCTGTGACCTTGTAGCTACCTGAGCTCTCCAAATTTGTGTCAGACTATTAAATATTGTAGCTTAATGCCAGTCAGAAGGAAAACAAATTTGATCCCTATAATGAAAACAAGCCTCGCGGCCTGTTATCCCTGTTCCTCAGTGACATTAAAATCAAAGCTGCTGCTGATTTTAGTATTGCTTTTATATTACTTCGTACACACTTGCAGAAATACTCTACATAGAAAGAAATCTCTTAATTTGAAACAAAATTATATAGAAAATGCATTGATGATGTTTCCACATGGAATTTGTGTACTCTCTGACATATGTAAACCTATTCCTTTAATGCATATGTATAGTTTTTGTGTTTTGAAGCATCATTAATTCAGCACAGTTTGCAGCCTGTTATTCTTTCTAATTATATAGCTGATAAATATTCCAGCATTGTGACCCTGAGAACTGTGCTGCAAAGTACAAAACTGCTTTTTGAAATACATTTTCTGTTACGTTTTACCACAAGGATTCCTCTCCTTTACTATGAAGGAGCTTGTAGAAATTACATAGCACCCTGAAACCAAGTGCTGTAGAGAGACACATAAAGACATCTTGATTCTATTAGTATTTGTAAACCAGAGGATAGACTTGGCTACCCTCGTAGTTAAAACATTTTTAGTGTTGTGGATGGCCCCTTTTTACTACTACTTATTGGACTTACCCTACTACAGCTTACTATCCTGGAATACAACATTATTAGTCCTGCAGTGCTTAGGGTTACCGAGTAGTTAGAAAGTCTTATGTCTCCATTTGCAAAAATATGCTGTGGTTCACCAAAGGGGAAAAAGAGGAATGAAACAGGACTGGTGTCTGCTGTACTCCAGCGGGAAGTTTTTCACTACACTACACACAAGGGTGTTTTGGTGCTAATGGGACTTGGTAACTGAATCTGTATAAGCTGTATGTAGTTCCTTATTTTCTAGATTCATTCAAATATTTGGTCACTCAAACTACCAGATCACTTACTTATCCTCACCCAAGCCCATACAAGAAACCTCATTTGTGCTATGGTTGTCTTTTTCTAGGGCCTCTGTAACGTGTACGAGATGCTAGCACCCACTATTTCTACTAAAGTCACTGCATCTGAAGTGTTCTCTAAGAAAAATATTGTTCAGTATCTGAAGTTAAGTGATGTACAATTCTTAAAGCCCTTCACTCTCTTCTACAGAAAGATTTAGAAAATACTGTTTTGCTGGATGCCTTCTATTTCTACAGTTTGTAGTATAATTAATATGTAGTAGTATAATAATAGTACATTGTTCTGATTTTTAAGCTTTCATTCAAAAAAAAAAAGACTGCTTCTGTGGCTGAGGGACATTCTTAAGGCTTTGCCTTTATTCAAGGCCTGTACTGAAAACCAAGCAGCAATTTAAATTGTTGGCATCTTGCCCAGTTATCTTCCAAAAATCAGACATTTCTATTCAAGGTCTGGAGGACATGTGCCTTTGCGCACTATTCTTTGTTGTGTGTTGACAAAAGTATTGGAATTACAAGTAAATGCAACAGGACGACCTCATCAGGAACACTTCAAAGGTTCACAATGTTAGGCATTGGAAGAATTCAATCATGGCAATTTTCAGTGGCTTCTTGGCTCTGCAGTCTTTACTGCTTTCCATAAGAGATTTCAGTCCTCTGCATCTGTCAACATCTCAGACTTGAAGTCATTGATTATCACTGTGTCCTTGACATCAGCTGTGAGAACTCTCAGTCCCAGATGAACTGCTAACAGAATGGAGACCATGGATGAAACAGAGAGGAAGCTCTACTGCCATAGAACTATTCTGCAGCCATCTATTTAAAAAAAAAAAGACAAACCCATCTTTCTTTGCATTATGTAAGACTGCAAACAGAGCAAATAATGTTGATATTGATCTTCTGATTACATCCACCATTATCTCTTAAGAATTGAAGCTACTTGTCTTGGTACCACTCCAATCTATGGTGACCAGGATCCACGTTCAGCATAAACAGAAGGAAAAAAAGTCCTTCTCTTTTGTCCAATTCAGAGTTAATCCTAAACCTCTTTTCACTAGATTTTCTAGACTATTGCCATTTCAGGTTTCCCTTGGTAATATTCAGTCTGTTTCAAAGTCTCCTTACCTCTTGTGAGCTGCTGTACGGCTCAGTTCCAGCTACAGAACCTGCCTAAATGGAGAGATAAATAAGCAGTTTCCCTTCTGCTGAGCTGCTGTTGCCACAGCTACGGTGATAACACCATTGAAATACCTGAACTAACTTAATTGAGCTATGCTTATGTAGTGACTCTGGCATTAGCTAAGATTTTAAAAGATCAACCATGTTGGCTGTGCAGCAAGTGCATGCTTTGCCTGTCTATTAGAACATTTCAGGACCTCCGATGTTGTGAACCGAAGACACGCAGTTTGCTGAAGAAGCTAGGGCTGTACTACTGACTGTTACCTAAACTGAAGTTGAGCCTCTGTGACTTGACTGCAGCACTCCTGATGGGTAGGTTGGTTCTTGTGCTACTAGCACCATTTATCAGTAGCCCATTTTCTCCTTCTTGTCACCTCAGCTTCTTACAGCATGTTCTTCTTGTGTCCCCAGGGATAACAGCTCTTCAGTCACAAACCTTGTCTTTTGCTTGGTGATACTTGCTTTTTCTGGTCTTTTAGAATCATTTTAGCAGTTGCAAGCTCTGTTGATAGTAGTACATTACAGACATGTCTCCTTTCAGCAGAGCTGACAGTGACAGCTGCACTTCTCCCATAGGAAACAGTATACGTTTAGCTTGCAGAATGCACAAATACAGCCACAATGCCCGTATCAACATCATAGGATATTTTTCTTACTTTTGTTCAAACTTCTTCTTGTTTCAGTTCCAGAAAACAGTCAGAAAGCCTCAATGCCTTTCAGCCCACTTGCTTAACCAGCACCCCTGTCTCACACATGATACAGCACTGGAGTTTTGGCCAGTAAGATGTTTTTTTCTGAGGCATGGTTTCAAAGATTATTCAACAAAACATAAACAATGTAGTGCTATCCATATGTCATTGTCCCAGACCTGGGGTTTTCACTTAAGATGTAGAGATGGGCAACAAAGGATTTTACTGCAGAAGGTGTGCTTTATGTGCTGTTTGAGGCACCTCCAATTTCCATACCAGAGTAATGGCTATATAGATACTGTTACAGAGATATTCTTGGCTCTGGTCCTGAATCATCAGTGAGGATTGTGGGCTTACTATTAAAAGAATAAGTGTTTCTTTAAAATCAAACCAGATTACTCTGAAGAAAGTGAAAATGACCAGAGCTGCAAGCCATCCTGTCTTTCCCAGGATTAGAAAAAAGCAGAGGTCATGGATTATGTTCTGTCACATCACTCTATTGATATTTTTCATGTTTCAGGCAGACATCCAAAATCGGATACTTTTCCATAAAGCAAAAGCAACAGAGATGAAGTGGCAATAATTATATGCTCATTATCAGTTGTTCCCACATCTACAATCTTAACACTGCAACTGGGAATCTGATGTGCACCTCTTCCTTTCTTCTACTCTTTGTCTCCATTAAGATGTCAGAATATTTTTATTTCTAAATAGTATAAATATATTTAGAGTATCCTTCAATTATCCTAAAGAGTCTAAAAAATTGCCTAACTTCATGTTATTGTGTCTTGAGAGGCAAGGAGTTATTTAAGGCTCTAGATTTCTAGATATGATCTAGGCAGGATCCAAGTGCTCTGTAAACTGAGATACCAGATTTTTGATATGCTACTAGTCCACTTAAAGCAAGCTTACTCTCTTAGATTGTGCAAGAAACAGCTGTATAAATCCAGAGATAAATTTCATCCGCAGAAAGTCCAGTGGGTAAGTCCATTCTGCTGTCAGATGTTGAATAATTTTGACTGTTGAAACACACCTTTTCCTCTTGAAATACATGGTTCTCTCACATTTTTTGGTACAAAATATATGGCTTCAGTTGAGATACCGATAATAACAAACTTCTGTGTATGGGTAGCTTCAGCAAAACTCTAGCAATCATTGGAGTGACTGAGGGGATGAACAGAGATCACATCTCAGCAGTGGTTGTTTTATGCTCTAGTTTCTTCTGCTGTGCAATGATAGAGGTCTTAAGCTTTCACTGGCATAAATATTTCTAAGACCTCCCTGGTGGATCAGAGGGAAGCCAGGTCATACATCAGTCACCCTCTTCTCACCTAAACCTGTCTTGTGTAAGAAAAAGTTGTTCTTCCATCCCATTCTGTGATCTCATCTGAAAGCGGTTATGGACTTTCTCATCATTGAGTCAATTTTCACCTACTGTCTTAGCAAAACTTCTCACCTTCCAAGTGAGAGCTGTGGCGTTTTTTTTCCACCTGTAAAAATAATAAGAGCTTTTTAAATGTGGTGTCTCACCCGTACAATTCTCAAAGGGAAACAACCTCAGAACCTGGTGGGTTCTGCTACAGATCTGTGTAGATGTAACTCTGTGGGCAAAAGCACTGAGCTGGCTACCGCTGAGTTGGGTTCAAAGGCTGTAGCTGTGACCTGCTTCTCAGAGGCCAGCATCTTCTCAGATCTGTCAGCAGGACTGCATGTGTAGTTGCTTCCTAATCTCATTCTATTAAAATAATGTGTTGTGGTGGGTTTTTTTAAGAGGCAAAATAGTATTGTTCGGACTTTTTAGAACAAGGTGAAGAAGCAAATATATATGTGGGTATTCTTACAGATTGGAGAGGGGATTATGCAGTAAGTATCCAGGACAGTAAGTCCTTTCTCCAGCGGAGCTGCAGCCAATGCAGGCTGTCAGACTACATCCTATATATTTAGATATGCATCTCCCTACACGCTTGATCTAAGCACTGAATTACCAGTTGAAGCTATTTCATTCTCTGTGCTCAGAAACACTACATTATTATATAACTTTTCTGACATCTTTAATGAAGATCCAAGTGTTAGGCCAATTTTTTTTTGCATAGTAATTGCTGTTGACATGATTAGCAGAATAGTGTTAACACATCTGATTATTTTTTAAAACTCATTCTCTGAAATTAGCAATATTAATATGCTTTTGTGTATAAACCAGAGTGAGAAAAAATTAGATTATTTGGGAATTCGAAATTTTAATTGCATTTGCAACTAAATTTTTAGATGAAAGGTAGATACGAAATCTGTAGTGTTCAGAGTTTCTGTTTCATCATCACTCCTGCATGATGCCATCTTTCACACTACCACAAATGGTCAGGACCTTATTTTATTCCTTCTTTGCAAGGTGATGAGAGGTTGGATGAGACACTCCTATTGGGCACCAAGGCCAAAGTTTACTTTTCTGTCCTGTTGCACATCCTGATTTGGCCACTAAAGGGGACAATAAGATAAAGGCTAAATTCTTACCTGCTAAAGGGGAGAGTTAAGGTCAAAGGACAGAAATAGTTCTTTTCCCTAACATAGAGCAATCCGTTGGGTTCATTTGAGAACTGCTGGTTTATGATCAGGGCTTTTGTCTTTGTCTCCTCTCTTCCCAGTATCTATAAACTGTTTCTGAACAGTGTTTGTTTTTGCTATTGGGAAGGAGTATGGCAAGGTTGTGATTCTACATCTAGTTACTATAGTGCTTGAGCCTCACGTTCTTGCTACAGAATGTTCTTGTTTACACCATTTCTGTGAGGCTACAAAAGTTTTGTCCTGAGGGCAGGCCTACCTTTCTCTTAATTGCTCAAGACATGTATCCAACAAGCTCATTATATTGGTTACTCACCAGAGAAGTCAAAGAATAGCTCAAGCTCAAGTTGATATCAGCATGGTCATTTAGGGGGAAGTGTGTGGGTCTTGACTTCCTACTTCACCAATGGAAATATGAGCATGAGCAAAATATTTATCTGCCCTTCAGAGAAGCACACTGCGACAGCATTTATGGTATGTTCAAATCTTTGTAGAGGCTTCCTCTATGTTTTTCAGGATAATAATGTATTTATTTGGTTGGTTGGGGTTTTTTTCAGACAAGAAGCCCTTCTTGCTGCCATTAGTGAAAAAGATGCCAATATTGCTCTGCTAGAACTTTCATCCTCTAAGAAGAAGACCCAAGATGAAGTTGCTGCACTGAAACGAGAGAAAGACCGTCTCGTGCAACAGCTCAAGCAGCAGGTGGGTAGAAGAGGGCTAAGAAAGAAACCAGTTAATAATCTGGTGAGAGATTATTATCTTGATTTACAGAACTAATAATGTATCATCCTGTCATATGCTGAAATAGAAAGTACATAAATAATGATTTCAAACTAGGTACCAGTCATGAAGCCTGTAAAACATGGTGGGGAAAAAAGTCTCGATGTTGAGGGAATTTTCTTTGCATCACTGCCTGAGTAGTAGAAGTGTGATAGAATGTACAGGAAACTGTAAATGAAAAGGATGTTGGTTATTATCTTCTACAGAAAAAAATAACCACAGATTCAGGGAAATGTACTTATCTTGGTGCTGTTTTCCTTGTTGGGGAAGAAACATGTATGGAAAAAAATTCTCCTTGCTCTAAAGCTCAAATTTGAATGTGTTACACCACATGGTCTCTCCCGTGATTTCTGATCTGCGACAGGAGCACCATATGGGAATGTCAGCTACTAGAGTGGAATTTGGAAGGTCTTGTGCTTGTGAGGAGATTGATCCTTTCCTATTTCTGGCCTTTCCCATTTCTAAGATATTTTCATGTTGGCATAATAGTCAGAAAGAGCGTGTTTCTTTTCAAGCATTTAATATTGTGGTTTAGTATTGAATGCAATGTGGAAAATACATTGCAAATGAAACAGAGGAAGCAAAAGGCATCACTGGCAATAAGAGGTTTAGGATTGAAAAATCTGTGTAGATTTTTCACTTCAGCACTTCTGACAAGTTTTTCTGAGTTATTCCCTTGCCACATTCCGTGCAAGAGCACATGCTGGTGCCAATCCAGTACTGACTTCTTCAGTGCCACCATTTTCATCTTCATAAAGTACTTTTGTGCAACATTTCCATCTGTCAACCAGATGATTTACAGAAATCGAAGACAGTAAGACAAAACCTGGTCTGCTTTCTGATAAGGGATTTCTCTGCTTCTTCCTTAGGAAACACAAATAGGTTATTGGCCATGTATTTTTAAGATAAAAATTATTTAAGGTTTAATTTAAGAACAGAAATTTTGATTGTTACACCAGCTTCAAATTGAGCAAGAGGTGTAGTTTACAGTCCTGTATTACTTACTTCTGAGCAACAGTTTTAATTACTTTCTCTTGTCAGCCAGATGACCCCCTACTGGAACAAAATTCAGAAGTGGTCATAGCAATATAAAGTACTTATTTTCTTCTTACAGATGTCCATAGGTGATAGGTGTAGCAGCTTTAACATACATTACCACTCATTCCAGGAGAAGTTGAGACTTGATTGTCAGTTCTTATCCTACGTTTAAATTCTAGCTCTTTCATGCCCCTTGCCCTTCCCAGTTTCTTTCTGATTATCCTTTGTGAGTAGATGGAACAATCTTTAGTGTTTTGTGGGGGGTTTCTGTCAAAAAACTGTGTATATTTAATTTATGTGTTAAGTTTGTGATTATCTGTAATGACTTAAGTTTCAGTTAGGTGATCTTTTTAACATTGATACAGCTCTTGTCGTTATTTTTCAGTGGTGATAAGTCATACAGCATGATATGCTGTTTCTAAAAAGACATACCCTTAAGGATGCCCATTCTGGTTCCAAAACTGCCATCAGCTATAAAGACTTGTCATTGTTTAAGATTGTCACCATTAAAAAAAAAAAATAAAATAAAAAAATTAAAGCAGACAGTAATCTCTTCAACACATCTGTGCTATTAGTGATGAGTAATATAAATACAACCTATATGTAAGAGGTATAAATATAAAATCACAGATAATGGAGCTGCAAGGTGCATCTCAGTGCATCCCCAATGCCTGAAGCAATCTAAACCATATTTAAACCGTACCTGAGAAATATTTATTTGACCTAACAGAGATTTGACACATCCACCCTAAAATCTATCCTACATTTTAAGGATCTATGATCTTTTATGATTTTTTGTGTGCCACTTTCAACACATTGAAAGAAGAGTTTCCTCAAAGTTACTTATCATGGGACAGTAATACTCACCACCTCTATAAGTTGAAGGGATCTGAAATTGCGTTTACTTTATTCAGTACAAATAGTTTCGGTATGTACTTGTCCTGCGTCAGTTCAAATCATACCAACTTTGACAGCTCCAGAAATATGAGATGGGTCAGAAGAGAAGGCTATGAGATTTTACAGGATCCTCATGACCAATATAGTCAAAGGGAATCTCATTTTTCAACATGCTTTGCAAATAATGAGTGTACTTGGCCTTTGTGGTCCTCTTCAGTTATTACAGGTCAACAGCCTCATATTGTGGAACAAACCAACTGTGCTGCTTCATCAGTTTAAGCTTTCTCTATACAGACCATTTTCTACATCCTAAGAACAAAGGTCCAACTGTGTTTGCCAGCTCCACAGGACTATATAGCATTTCAGGAACTTCCTAGAAGTTTAAATGTCATTCCTAAATTTACAGTAGAAATTGTGAATGAAAAAATCTCTCAGACTTGCAGATGTATTGAATGCAGCTGTTCAAAAAAGGCAAGTGATGCCAGTTAACCAAGGTCATAGAATCATAGAATGCCTTGGGTTGAAAGGGACATTTAAAGGTCATCTAGCCCAACCCCCCTGCAGTAAGCAGGGACATCCTCAACTAGATCAGGTTGCTCAGAGCCTTATTAAGCTTGACCTTGAAT